>JAYJMJ010291179.1:0-10751 GCA_036873875.1 Laminaria ephemera
TCCCTTCGGTCGAAATCAGTTAACGGTCTGTGTATGGAGTACAGTGTGCGCTCGAAAATCTTTGGTATGATTTTTAACAAGCAACACTCGACAGCACGGCACCCGCCTGCGGCAAACGCACGCACTCAGTCAGGGCAGCACGACCCTAATGAATTATATGTTCGTTGGTACATCTGGATGGTTGTCCATCATCATTAGTTGGTGTCTGTGATCCCCAGCTACACCTCTCCTTGTTGTCTTGATACCTCTGTCATTGTTGTCCTGATCAGATGATGAAAACGACCTGTTTCATTTTTGTTTTTTTTCGCGCAGCGAGGAGGTACTTACAGTAGGGTGGCAGACGAGGTAGTACTCGTGGTACACGGCCGGCAACAACAAGCAGTCCTACGGTACGAGTAGTCCTTCACTGCAATGCTGATTCCAGACGCGTGATTGGGGGGCCCGAATCTCTACTGAGCTCGCCGTGCACGACGATCAAGGTAAGAATAATTGAATAAGGAGAGAGAAATCTACATAATACACATACGAGTACCTGGTACCAGTTACGTATATATATGTACAGCAGTAGTACCTGGTACAGTATAAGTATACCTGGTACCTGATAAGAAATAATATTCAACTTGATGTAAATATAAAGGCAACAACAGCAAGCAGTGGCAGCCAGCAGCGGCAGCGGTAGCAGCACCAGCACCAGCACCAGCACCAGCGGTAGCAACAGCAGCAGCAGCAGCAGCAGCAGCAACAGCAACAGCAACGTTGCCGCGTGTAGGCCTATTTCCAACTTGTTGAACTCTACAGTAATTCGTGTCGGTTGTACCAAGCAGTACGTACCAAGTATTGAACATTTTGAACGCAGACCAGAAGCAGCGTTACCGTGTGTTGCCCTATTGCCTACTGCCTACTTGTATTATAAGTATTCCGTTTAAAGTTTGAAAGATGTTTTGTCACCCTGTTTGTTACTTTTTATCGTGGCCTTTGGTTGTCCTTTGGTTCAAGCTGGTGCTGCTTCGGCTACTACTTCTGCTGCTGTTTCTGCTTCTGCTGCCGCTTCACAAGTATGTCTGCCATCACCGTTACTGGGTAGCTTTGGACGACGGTCCCCTTTTATCCTTATTATTATATACGCTTGCGTAGTAGTCTCGTTTTAGTACTTCAAAACTAAGTCAGTTTTAGAATGCCCGCTAATTATCCTTAGCCCTCCCGAGCGCCACCCGACCCGCCCCCGGCCGGGCGACCAAGCCACGGCCGTCCCACACCGCAGATGGGCTGCTCCCCCCCCGGTATAGCCGGGGGCAATCCCAGACCATACAGCAACAAATTGTGCATGTACCTCCTCATCTGCCATGTCAGAGTACTGTCTTATGATACCATCGAAGTAACACATCTGGTACATACGTGTACATATATAGCATGAACGCTCACGGAACACCCCATTACTGCGTGTATTTCTTTGTCGTTTGCGGCGTATCTCGCAGTCTACGAGCCGGACGACAGCGACATTAAGTTCCAAACATGGGACTCCTTTGGACCCGACGATATCCGTGCCGAACCAAGGATGGATGTTGAGACCATTGCGTGCCCATGCATCGAGAGCGAAGCGTTGGCTGTCATTGACATACTCGATCCTCTTCCTTAAATAGCAAGCGAATGTGTGTGGTGGAACTCCTCGCTTGGGATGCCCCGTGCGCGTTTTAGGGAGAACGCGGGTGTGGAAGAAAGGACAGCGAGTATAGTGGAAATTAGATTGTCGTTTGGGAACGTGAGGAGTTCTATAAGTCTGTATTTAGCTGCTTTGCTGTCGCGGAAGGTGGTGTCTTTTCCACAACGTAATTCTTGCGTTTTCTGTTTTAAACTGGCCTGAGGAGTTGAGCCCACCGGAGAGCAAATACGGCAAAACCGCAGAGCGTATATGGAGGTTGCGCCGACGGCTCTGTTGTTTTACGCTCGGTGGGGAATTTCTTCTTGGAATATGTCGATTTCGTCATCCTTCCCACAACAGGAAGCCTCTCGTCGCAAAATGCTCAGCAACTTATTCACGAGAAAGTAGCCCCTGAAGGCAAAGTTTGTTTGCGAAGTAAACGGTTCCCTGAATCTGACTGTGTTGGTTTCCTTTGACCCGCGAATTGCTGGTGTCCCCAACCACAACAGCCGACAGATGAAGAGCCGACTGGGAGACGGGTACTGCGAGTAGAGTGGCCTCGACTTTTGAGGTCAGATCGTGGGTGAAGATCCCCTCTCCCCCCCTGTTTTGTTTTATTTTCAACATTTGGGTGGGGTGACTAGGTGTGTGGTTTCGGTTAGTAGGTGATGGGTTGGGGGCTTAGATTGGTAGTGGGCCAGCGTGGGTTCATACCCCACCTCCTTGGGCGTGGGGTGGCTGGATGGGTGTAGGTGTTACGTTACGTAACAGTTTGGGGCGTGGGTAGGTGGAATTGTAATTTGTTAGCTAGTTTTCAAACCACCCCCTTCCTCTGTTTAGTATTTTATTAGGTGTTTCCTCTCTTTTTTGTTGTGTGGGATAATAAGTGTTTGGGTCGCAGGGTGGGTGATTGTAGGTGTTTGGTTACGCAACATTATTTTTCGTCGCGGATAGTTGGATTGGTAGTGGGCCAGCGTGGGCGGGTGGGTGTAGCTTGCGTTATGTATACTTGATACGCAACAATTACATTATTGTTTTCCGCTGGTGTTGCAGCCCGCTGGTGTTGCAGCGTAACACGTGTACATATCTTGCATACTGTAGTTTTCTGTGTGGTATGCGCGCCGTGTCCCTGTCTCGTCGTAACATATCTTACGAGGACTTGGTAGTAGTACATAGATAGAGTCCTTGGCCGCTCTGCGACTTGCGGCACAATCAAGTTTGGCTGGCTGTAGCTAATTACTACCGGTATTGTGTTACATTGTAGATCATTGGGCACAGAATGACTTCAACGTTGTAGACGCTAATTATCACACACAACTTTCAAGATAATGGGTATCACTATATGTCAAAAACTGGGATGTACTATGCTCAGAGCCTTGCTGCTGGTGAACTTTGTACGTCGTACCATGGAGTCATCCAGGTCGGCAATGTAAAGCCCGGTTGGGCTTCTCGTGAATGAACAGCACGGCTACGAAAATCGCTGTCGCTGCTTTACAGTTATATATGTTTATATAATTTAACTCACAGTTGCGCGTAAACCTACAGTACCTTGCTTGGTGTTCGAAAACAAGAAGGATAATTTATAAACATGTTTTGAGGGAAAAAAACACCTGGCAGTTTTGATTTTGGAGCAGTGCTCGTCGCAACTTAGTCGCGTCACCCAATACACGGGGGACTCGCAAAAATGAAATTCCTTGAGAGAGAGACGGCGGTAGAGCGACACAACCCGACTCATTCAGGCCCAGCATACCCAGGTCCAATCACAACGAACTACCGTCCTCATTCGAGCCACAGATCACAGACTTCTTTGGTCGGTGCCCTCTATTGCTGGCACGACTCCCGGATTTAAACGTTTCAGGCTTATCATGAACCCCAACCAAAAAACTAATGTTTCTATGAAATATCTACATGTATATATACTAAATGTAATATCCAAAGAACACAATGAGCGCAAAAACGTTGGAGTTGACTCTACGAATCGTAGGAACGGTGCTCTGTCTCGAAAGGGAAGCGTGATCCATGGTCAAATTAGTACCAGTAAGGAACAACTCTCAGAAGAGTACGCCCGCCCACTGCCCTCCACAACAACTCTCCTTGTACTTATGGTCAAATGATTCGGGCTGCTCACGTAAGAGTACGCACCCCGCCCCTGCCCCTCTCTTCAAGTCGTCTCCTTACTCTTCCCCTTTTTTTCCTCCTTCCCCTCCTTGCTCCTCCTGTAATTGTGCAGTATTCAACAACGTTTCACTTACCACCGTAAAATCACCCGCCAGGATACCGCGACACAACTCGGGTCTTTCCGACCCAACCTATCCAGATGCCACGTCAACGATCTACCATTCAATGACATGCTTCCGACCACAACTTCTTCGGCCTGTGCCCCCGACTGCTAATACGACTCCCAGCTTGAGATGTTTCGGACTTGTCTCCCCCCCCCCCCACCCCACACCTCCCGGAAGCCGCCTCCTCACTCCCCTCTTCTTCCGCATCGTCGTCCTCCTCGCCCCCCTCCTCTTTGTTCCCCTCCAGCTCTTCTTCTTCCTCGTCCTCCTCGTCCTCCCCCTCCTCCTCCCCCTCCTCCCCCTCCTCCTTGTCCTCCTCCTCCTTCTCCTCCTCCTCCCCCCCCTCCTCCTCCTCCTCCTCTCCCTTGTCATCATTGAGTGAAGATCGTGCCCTCGCACCCCTCCCCCCACCGCCGTCACGCCTGTCATCGTCCCCTCCTCCACCTGGTTGGGGTTGGCGTTGCTTGGCATCCTTCAGGATTTGTTTGACCTGGGCAGGGACCTTTTTGCCACCCCCGATCAGTGCGGGACACGTAGCCACAATCCCACCCACGGGCTCCCACGAGCTGTCCTTCAGATACTGTTTTTGGCGCGATCCCGAACGACCCCCACCTTGGCGGGGCACCTCTACTTCGTACGCCGCATTGAACGTCGCCTTTGCGTAAACCTCGAACGAAGTAGTCGCCGCGTCGTCAACCAAAGCCTTACTAGGGGTGTACCAGTGAAGAGATACCTCCTTCTGCCCGCCTGCGCCTACTCGCGTGTCTTGCACTTTTCCCACCAGGAATGGGGCGTCGACCGGCATGAAAAACGCGAAACTACCTAGGGCGCCATGTTTGTAGTTCTCCGCGTCCCTCTGCTGGCGCAGTTGGCTGGCGCCAGAGGCTTGTTTATGCTGCTGCAGCCCTTTCTCCCCATCGAAAACGTCTTCGTCCGAGCTGTTGTCTTCGTCGAACTCGTTAGTATCTCCTCCCCCTTTAGCGCCGTCCCCGCTGTCACTGCTCTCGGACTCGTCTTTGTCGTCCTCGTTTAAGTTGCGGTCGAGAGGCAGCCATGTGGTGTCCAGGTCGAACATGCGGTCGCCTTCCGACTTTAGAATTCGCAGACTGTTGGCGTGCTCGTCCTTGACTCTGCGTTGCCTCTCCTCGTCTGTTACCGGCACATAGACAAATTAAGGAGGTGTTGGTCGGAAAAAAAACATGGAAATATCACGTGGTTGTTTCATGTCTACAAACATATGCAAGCATCAGTATCTTATCAAAAGCACTACTACCCGTCAGCAGCGATGTTAAATGTGCACCGATAACAATGAAGGGTTGAAACGAGGACAAGACTCGCATAATTATTGGGCCGTGATAGTACGACCACAGCACCATCGGCGTTGTCGACATTACCCAGGGCTGAGCCCTTCCTCGGTACTCCCCACCAGGAAACGCGGCGCCGAGTTTCGTCCACGATGCCCGTTGTCGCTGTTCGATCTGGTGGATGACGTTGGGGTGGACCACCTTGAGAGATTACGGCGGCGCACCTTCCAGGCGCACGGAACCAGTACGCATGATGCGCCAGCCTGTAAAACCTTCCCCAGCCCCCACCGTCTTCCCGTCCGCACTAAAGCCTAGCCAGTTGGAATCGTGCATTTTTACCTTCACCTTCACCAACATGGCAGACCCCTCCTTGTAGATTTGGAATGCCTGGAACTTGGTGATGTTGTGGATCCGGCGCGTGACGGGAGCTACGAGGTCCTTGAAGTTCCCAAGATTTTCCAGCGTGCGGCTCTTAACTGAAAGCGTTAAGTACGCGCTCGCGAAGATCTCGGCAAGGTGCTCTCGTGAAAAGACGTTGATCCCGATCACTGCTCTCGCAAAGCTTCGGGGATAAACACGAGAGGAAAAATGCAACGTATGCCGTTGTTGAGGGCCGGGGCTATCAATGTATACATTCATGCGTGTGCCACGAAGCCGTGATAATGAAGACACCAACCCATTAAACAATGCGTGCAAGCTACCAGCCGATGGTGCTTCGTTATCATTATGTATTTCGAAAAAATACATGGATTTCAGACTCATTATTTCTAATTGCACGTTTCTCGCCGTTGTTTTGACACGCACGTAAAATATGTAGGGGTTGATTAACCCCACCACCGCAAAAAAATACACGCGATTCATGTCTGCTGCAACGTGAAGCAAGAGGGTGGCACAGGATATGGGTGTGTACGTATATCGCTCAGAGCCAAGAGGATTTGACGTCTTTGATCATGTTTTGCTATCCCCTGTGCCACGCTATGCGTATTTCGTTTACGATCGCGATCCGTCGCTACCTTCATTGACGAAACAATGACGAGACTACGAACACGCACCTACCTGCCGTATTTCATATGTATGCAAACAGCTTCTACCTCTTTGTATTAGGTTGCACTTTTCATTACGCAAGACCCACCAGGAGAAGATCTGGTCGATCTTGATGTGAGTGTGGCCGACCATCATGAAGCAGAGGGTCACTGTCCTCATGGTCCCCCTCGCAACCATCGCGGCCAAGAAGCCCATGATGTAGTTGTTCTTGTTCTCCGACACGGTGTTGTCCATCTGGATGAACACATCCCCAAGGGGACTGTTCCACTGCAAGCAGAGCTCCATGAACTGTGTGTACAGCGCCGTGCACACTAGATTGCTACCTGAAAACGTGAAGTAAGTGCTGAGACTGTAACTAACTGACTGAGTCTACCTCGTAGGTGGACTGGTTGAGGCATGAGACGCTTGTCTGAGCACGACGCGAAAGTCATTGCGTCATATACCACAAAGTAAAAAATGTTTGCAATGCCTAGAGGAAGAAGTGCACTCCGCCAGAGGAATGCACGCACTGACAGTACTGCATATCAGTACAAATCACGCACTGACTGAAAAAAATGCTACCGAAAATCAAAATCGTATACGTACAGTAGGCATGCATTCGATAAGTGGCTGCACGCTCGCCTGTCTACCCCCGAAATAACCAGGGCTGTTCGCAGGTCAGGTCAAACCTCACGGGTCAGGTCGGGTCGGGTCTGGTCAGCTGATCCGACCCGACCCGTGAGATTCTGGACTCTTTCTGGCTCGACCCGACCCGACCCGACCCGTGACATTTTGAACACCTCCTGAACCGACCCCCGGGTCGGGTCATTACCCGCGAACAGCCCTGGAAATAGCGACAATTGAGCAAAAACAAATATTACTCGAATGAACCGCTCCTACAGCAGTACCGTACTGTGGGCGGTCGACCGTACGTCAGGCTCAAGCATGGACGGTTACTTGTTATAAAATTGACAATATCAATCATCGTATGATAATCCTCGACAATTGGCTGGCGTCGCACCTGTGCCAAGTATCTGAGGGGTCATGAAAATGTTCATCATCACGCCTGCCACAAGCACGCCGTAGATCTTCTGTCGCTCAGCGTATCCCCTTGAACGCCGGCGGATAGGGTGCCCGACAGACGACGAGTGCGGTGTACAATAAGTGTCGGTATGATTTATAACGCTCTGAGGGTCGTCGGTATCTGTCTGTAGTACGAAAAAAAACTGATGAAGTCGTGCGTCATATATACAATAAAATCAGTAGTAAGCTTACTGTAGTAGTACCGGCAGCAGTACTATATATACAGTGAGTATTCTCGTAGGGAATCGTGGAGCAAGCAATCGTTACGTACTTGTCATCAATGCCGTGAGCATTGTGGGCAGACAGAGGTGTCGCGAAGTTGCTCTGGTTCGCAGCATCGACCATGAGATATACCAGCTTCTCCGGTTCACCGTTCGCCTTGGCGTTCTCTGCGTTCGCTTCGATTCGCGCGATGTAGTCACGGTCCTTGGAAACGTCCTGCCGAAGACGACACGGACAAGAAGGATACGGGCTTTGTATGAAAAACGGTGTCGACAGGAATCCAAGCAACAATGGCTCCCGCCTGTTCCCAATTCATGGCATTATTTCGTTCGGAACGCCCGAACGGCAAGGTCCTAAATACTCTCGGCGTCGACCAAGAAAGTCCGAATGACGTGTAGAAAAATATGTACGATTTTGCACTTACATAACCTCAACCAAGCGTATTAGTTGCGAACCATGGGATACGCGACCTCGGATCGTACCAGACTACTTTCAGAGAATCTGGGCAGCCTACCTCAACGTGGGCGTTGTATTCTCGCCAGATCTGTTCCCTCTCCGCTTCGTTCTGGGTGCCCCTGGAGCCGGCCTGTCCGTGGAGGTTTTCCTTCAGGAGGGTGCAGGTCTGACAGAGCATGAAATCACCGTGCGGCTTCAACTTCAGCTGCGGAAAGCGGGACCTCCACACCTTGTAGAAGTGGTCGGGCGTAGCCAGAGCTCCTGTTAGACCGGCTGGATCTTTGGCGAAGACTCGGCGTTGCTCTTTCTCATAGTCTTCGTACAGCTCCAGCGACCGTTTAGATGAAACATGTAGGGTACAGGGAGAATGACTCGAATGACGGGTACAAAAAACAGCCATAAAATAGTACCATCAAGGGTTTCGAAGGCAGAACATATATACCACACACTACAGACGAAGCACCCACACAGATGAAGGACTCGTACGTACCAGGTATGACACATGCGTATCAACAAAGGAAAAGAGGAAGACGGAGGAACGGAAGTATTCACACCAACCGGTATTCCGAACGAATGATTTTCAGTGTACGTGTACGTAGAGTTTCTCCTATTTCCCTCATTTCTTACTTTTGTCGTCCCTCGTTCAACTTCGTGTTTTTTTAATTGCGACAAAAATGTAACGACTCCTATTGGGTGCTCTCCCACAAGCAGCTATTCAAAAAGTACCACGCAGCTTGGAAGGGCTGTGAGGTGGGAGAATATACCCACGGAGCCCTCTGAGAAGGTGGACTAGTACGTAGTACATACTCATGCATGTGGCGTCCGTGTTTGTTGTTCCTGGAGCACGGCGGCGGAGCTCTTGGCATTTTCAAGTCGCCAGTTTGCACCTGTATTCATAGGCCTCTGTCCACTTCAGGGTCCTTTGTTCTATGTTTCCTTTCTGAGCGAGCGTAGAGGGCGGCGAATGCTGCCCTCGGAGCGAAGCGCCTTGTACGTACGTATCATACATACGGTTATTCAGTACAGTATAGTCTACGCGTGCATGGCCTCGATTCTCGACTCGACCGAGATCCTTCGCGTTGGCCGGAGGGGCGCTTCAGCCAGCGACATGATAGCCATGGTGTGCTGGTGGGCAGTAATATATTTTGGTCGGGTTTCGAATATATGTACTGCAGTTTACAATATACCAGGTATATAGTTCCGTGCTCACATACTAAGTAGATTATACTGCGATGTATACATGTATTCTATGTCACGGACGCACAGCAGCAGCAGCAGCAACAACAACAACAACAGCGATATACACACATACGAGGTATTACGTAACACCGTTAGTATGAGTATTTCAACCGGCTATATATCGTACTTGGTATCAGGCATTACATAAATCATCACTTGCTGGTATAGGGGCTCACGTTCTTGTTGTGTAGGTACAGGCAGCTGTCGTCCGAATTCGGCATTTTCTGCGCGAAAACCTCCTCAAAGCGAGCGAGGAAGCCTACGATGCGGTCCAACTTCGGATGATCCCTTGTAGCACAAATCCTCCTGAGAAACACACAAGATAGAACGGAGCAGCAGCAGAACACAGCGAGCGGTGGTAGTAGCAGTACTGTCGAATTCATAAATAAGAGTGACGGTTTGCTCGATCCATCTACATACAGCTAGCAGTATATGTATATACCAGGTATCTCTATAAATATATGCCCACTCGTACCAGTATTTAACCCTCTTGGGTCTTCAGAAATTGCCGATAAAAAGTGACGCTTACAGCACTGGCCACTGTGTGATTGGGGGGTAATATACAGTAGCATTGATTGGTGTTCGAGTGCAATGCAAGGAGTCGTACGGCACGGGCGCGACAGGATCTTGCCCCTACTGTTCGGCGCTCACGTTTCTCGTAAACAGCTAATGTCACCAAACGTGGCATCGCTTTGGTCCCTATCTTGGCGTTCCAGAAGGCTTCATTTATACGAAGGACATACCGGTATACCGATGTGAATTATATGTGAATTATGTACGAGTCTATGCTAATAATCGAAAGGGGACGAAAAATACAAGACACCATGTATTAAAATTTTAGTTTTTTTCGAACACCCCATGTGAGCACCCCGACTAGGGGGGGGGGGGGGGGGTCTGACACCTTCCCCTCCCACGATTCCTTGTTATATGTATATACCAGGTACAGGTCAGTGTAAAAAAATTCAAAGAGGGGAAGATAGAGACCCGCACCACCCTGCAGAAGCAGGGCCTCGCGTAATACAATTAATACATATATGCACACATAAACTGCATACCGTGGGTGGTAGACAACCGCCCCCCCATCGGGAAGAGGAAGAAGGTAGAAAGACCCCCCCCCCCCCCTGCAAGAAGCAAGACTTCCCATAAACAATTGCAACGTTGGCTACACGAGGACTCTCTGCGGGCGGCCAACAACATAATAGTAGTTATCATACACCTGGTACCAGGCATACGATCGCTGCGTTGGTGCGGCAACTATACTGCGACAGACCGTAAGCACGTCGATTTCGCTCTGTCTGGTGCAATTAATACATACCAGGTACATACTATTCATACCAGGTAGTACATACAAACACGTAGCTGGTTCAATAACGCTGTACTACTACTGTACTACTGCTTGTGTTACTACAGTATCTATCTGCAGTACCAGTCAGTGCAACAACAACAGCAGGGGGGGGGGGGGGGGGGGGTTGGGCAGGGGGTTACTAATGTATTATTTGCACC
>JAYJMJ010291204.1:0-27317 GCA_036873875.1 Laminaria ephemera
ATCAGAGGTGGGACACTGACGACTCAAATCGAGCTCCCTCTACGAACTCTTGACGACTTTACATGAAACCAGCGAGACAATCTTCTCCCTATCTTGTTCGTCAGTCCGACACCGGGCTCATCGCGATCGGCTCAGTGTGCGTTGTGCAATGTGCATTCTAGCCCGGCTGCAGACATACATACATACATACATACAGATGTCAGTTTTGTAAAATATTAAATATCGACACCCTCAAAAAAAATTGTGGTGTTTTACCCAACTTTCTTGCGTGTGCACCTACTGCTGTACGTGCGCGACCCAATTAGGAAGAGGGTTCTTTGAATCCTCGGGAGCTGCGCTCCCTCGGCACCAAAATCCTCATTATGACAGGATAATAAGAAAACCGGGATCCGTTATACTGAAGTTTGCGTAGAACGCACCCTTGCGCAATAAGAAGTCAAACCTGCGCCGGGTGTCAACTCCGCGGCACGTAGCGGCATATCGCGCGAGCGTTGCCGCGGGAGTTCTCAAAGGAAGTGTCGTGACATGCCATGGGATGCCGCGGTAACCCACGAGGGATGCCGCGGAATGTCATGGCATGTACTGCGACGTGTCACGGGATCTCATGGCATGTGCCGCGACGTCCCATAGCATGCCGTGGCATGCCATGGCATGTCCCACTACATGCCGCCGGGAAACCAAATAAAGAGAAATACTGTAATCCCAGCATCGTATCAGCGCATCATTAACAAATAAATGCATCATTTAACGTGACGGGCGGTAGCGCTAAATTCTGCAATATTTTCATCGACGTAAACAAGTGCTCAAAACTTAGCTTTGAACGGCTTGTCGAGTAGACCAATCGTAGTTCGTTATTCAGCTGAAATACTACTGAATATCTAGTGCGCTCGTAGTCTAAAAGTCTAATGGTATTTCACGTTTCACTCTCTCCTGGCAATAATCGCATAAAATCCCCGTGTACTGATGATTAATGCGCATACATACAATACGTCACTGGCATGTTCTGAGTGCCCGAGTTGTTTCTTGGGTTCGTGCACATGTGAATGATGTGTGGTTACGAGGCGGCTCTGGCATGCTCTATTGTTCATTTGTTTTTCCTACGTTTTTTGTTGCTTAGTGCTGTAGTTGTTGACGGGAATGACCTTGCCCAGATCTGGTAGTAGGCGTATCGAGCAGTGCTCTGCACGCCAGAAAACGCTGAAAAAATGCCAGAAAACGGTAGCAGCTAACGTGCTTGGCTGTTTGCCGATGTACCCAGGCGTTTATGGCCATATGCCGGTGCAGCGGTGCTTTGCCCAATGAGCTCAACCCATATACTGTAAGGCGACTTTTGTGACGGATTTCTCCTGTACCGGCAAATGGCGCAAAACACCCCCGCTATTCCGTTTTTGGCTAACGCCCAATTCTAATAAAAGTAATTGCTTTCCTGATCTGTGGCCATGAACACATAACCCATGCTTGGTATTGAATGTGTTTGGGTTTATATGTCGTGTGGCACCTGTTACTTGCTGGTTTAGGTGCATCGTCTCACTCGAATGGGCATGTTATTGAATTCTTGACTTAGCGTGGAATATGCACACATTGGACAGATCACAATCTAGATCATCTAGACTTTACACCTGTCGATATGATGTGTTGTGCGTGATCTGTGCAGTACGCATAGATCCGACTAAATGAATATGTCATCATGCAAATCGTATGGTTCACATCCAGCAACATGATATTATACAGGTCGTGTAGATCATATAGACCAGTGATATGTCTGCCCTGAGAGACAGCAGATCATGGATGGGGATCTGATCTGTTCGACGTGTGGAATTTTATATGCGCCACGCCTGTGGTTCATGTATGGTGGACTACACAAGACTACACAAGCACCAGCACCAAGCAACACCAACTGAAAAGGCAAACCGTTGCACCGACTTGTGACGGAAGTATAACAGCATGATTATGTTGTGTACAATTTCCCCGTGTATCCCAGCAGCCCGGGCTGGTTGGTGTGGGCAATACTGCAACCAACGTTATTCTCGAGGGTCAGTGCTACTATATCCATCCCTCAAGTGTCAGTGCTACTATATCCATCCCTGGCGTGGGTTTGCTGGAGCATACTCCCTATCCCGCCGCTGCTTCCGTATATGTATATTTTGGCTTCAGCACACTTCCGATTATTGTAGTGGTCCCTCTACAGTGCTGGTTGAGTAGTACCGGTCACCCGCTATAGTGCCTGTGGAATCACTTCGAACAGATGGGATCAACCAGTAGTGGCAGTATGCGGAGGGCCGGTTGCAGCTGTACTACCTGTAATTCCGGCTGGCACATACCGACACTATAGAGGGTTCACTCCTGTACTCCATTGCTTCCAAAGAAACCCCGGTAAATACCCTTGGGGTGACGTCTACGCCGCAAATCAAGTGCTGGGCCCTCTGCGCGAGAGCTGTTCAACACCTTTGGCTTGCCGCGGGCATCACCGCTTACTGTATGTCGGCTCGATGGTTAAATAGTCACGTTTTTTACGCGTTTCCCTTCTGCAGCCCCAAAAGAGCAAACACCGCCCCATCTGTTCGTCTCAGCACACTCACTATCACTGCCACGCCGCTGCTTGCTTTCTTCCGTGTAGGGGCAGATTGCCTCCGTGTCCGTCACGTCTACACCGCAAATTTTGGGCTGGGCCCTCTGCGCCACAATCATCCGATACATGTGGCTCACCGTCGGTATCACCGCTTATGTCGGCCCCATGGTGTAATCTACACCGTTTTCGACACTTTTCCCCTGCGTATTCTCAAAAGGGTTAATACCATTGTACGGTATACTCGCTTCAGCTCACTCCCTATCCCGCTGTTGTTTCCGTATCAACCCAAATTGCCACCGCTCCAGGCGAACGAGGTGGACCACCTCATTATTCTCACCCGCCTTTTCGTTACAGTGTTCCTGTTTTCTGTCCGGTTTGCACTCAATACCCTGCCTTCAATACAAACGTAGTGTATGTTGGTCTCGGCACACTCCCCACCATGACGCTGCTTGCTTCCGTATACTCTGGTTACCTCCGTGTCCATCACGCTACACCTCAAATCATCTTCTGAGCCCTCTTAGCGACGGCTGTCCGATACCTGTGGCTTGCCGCGGGCATCACCGCTTATGTCGCCTCGATGGTGCAATCGCTCCTGTGATCGACAATTTCCCCCTCCTCAGTCCCCCAAAGGGTTGAAGACGATACGACTACTGTATCTGTTCGTCTCAGCACACTCACTATCACCACCACGCCGCTGCTTACTTCCGTACACTACGCAGGTTGCCTCCATGTCCATCACGTCTACACCGAAAATTTTCTGCTGGGCCCTCTTCGCGACGGCTTTCCGATACGTGTGGCTTGCAGTGGGCGTCACTGCCTACGTGGGTTCGAGGGTCGCTTTTAGCACCCCGCCTTTAGAACCCGACGCCGCAGCTAGCCACCCAACCGTACATTGCATAGGTCTGGATTTCATGACGGGTCTGTCGTGTGAGTGCAGCCCGGACAAGCTCCCCTACTGCAACGATAGCAGCTGGACTGCTGCGTTTGTCATGTATTTCTGGGTTGCTAGCGTGTCGTGGGGCTTAGGTGTCGGCGCGAATATGGTGGCTGCGACGGTGGCAGATGCTGTGGCTTCAAGGTGGTCATCGCCTGACAACATGGACACCGCGTGGCAGTCGTGTCATGGTGTGATACGCTCTTCGCCCGGGTGAGGATGGTTCGTCAGAATAGGGAACCTGCAGTCCACATCGAGACCGTCGGAATAAGTTGCGATCATGCTTGTTTCGGGTACGTTAGGTCCCAAATACGATACCTCAGAACATGTGTAGCCACAAAACAGTATACTGAGTATGTTTGGCACCACTTTATGGTACAGGGGCTACCCGCCACGGCGTGGACACCGCGTGGACGTCATTTGACCACATATTACACTCCTCTCTGGGGTTAGGTTGGATGTTGGAATGTGGACGATGAAGTCCATATGTATGCGCGACGCGTGTAAGATATATAGGGATGCCACGTTTTGGTCAAACATTTTCGGGCTGGCGGGTCTCCTCTGCTGTGGAGCTACCCAAAATTCGTTGGAATACCATTTGTGTGTGTTACTATAGTTTCGTGGCTATGCGGTGGGAATCGTCACGCAACGGACACGGGGTGGACATTTATTCCACCGCGTCATACGCTCTTCATTGGGATGAAGATATAGGAATATGGAGTTAGTACGTGCATACGAAAGTACAGTATAGGGCTCCTCAAGTGAAGATCCCCAGAAACGCTATGTGCACCCATACCGTAGCATGGTTATCCTTCTACCCCTCGAACTCTGCTACGCTCACAGCAGCGCTACGTGCGCTTTGCCTCCTCGGCGGGCAAAACCTTTAGCTGCACTTTACCCCGTAGCATGAGTCTCTGCTTGAGCCGCCCCTTTCCCTCTCCTATGCCGGCAACATTACCTCAAGCCCCCAGCCTAATCCACGCGATTCGTGCTTGGACCAATCAGGAACTTTTGCAAGGAGATATCACATGTATACGGTACAGATATCCTCATGTGCGAAGCCTAAAAAGCGTTAGGCGCAGCCCTAGTCCAGCATGTTTCTCGTGCTCGAGTCCCTCGCCCTTTCCTCTGCTTACAGCGATATCGTCCCACCCCCGTCGCGTTTTCTACATAATTGGTGCGTGGGCCAAACAGATCCTTGTGCAAGATGGCCGCTGTGTATTGGCTATTCAGGCCGTCGCACTTCTTCGTCCGCAGTATTTCGAACTACTGTAGCGTAAGCTGTATATAGTCACCGGTGCTTGTCCCTCTCGTCCTTTCCTATGCTCACAACCTTGCGTCATGCCCCCCCCTACCTGTTGTATGTCGTTCGTGCTTGCGCAAGGCTGCCGCAATCAACTGCTTTTTCACGCCGTTGCACTTTCTCGTCGGCAGTACTTCGAACTAGCTGTACAATGTCACCGATGCTTGTCCCGCTCGTCCTTTCCTATGATCACAACATCTCATCATGCCCCCGCTACATTTTGTATGCCGTTCGTGCTCGGATCAATCAGGTCCTTGTGCAAGGCTGCCGCGATCAATTGCGTTTTCAGGCCGTTGCACTTCCTCGTAGGCGGTGTTTTGCACGCCTTTTGGGTGGCCGATGTCCTCATGCACTGCTTGCGGCTCACCGTGAGCTATGTGCTGATGCAGCCAGTCGTGTTCACTGGCATCTACCGCTACAACTTCGTCGAAGGTACGCCAGGCGGGTTACATTAGACGCGTGCAAGCATAGGGGTGGCAATATCTTCGCTAAGCCTTTCTGACCGAATTTATAATATTACACAACGGGGAGAAGTACATATACAAAGTATGCATATATAACTTCGGGATTCGGGAAAACGATTCGTAGGAGGGGGCATTTATTAGCGAATGCATTTGTTTCGGGAAAGCGGAGACGATATAGTAAATGGGTGATAATAATTATGTAATTTGTTTTGGGCTGCAGCTTGTTTTGTTCGTCAGCATCTACCGCTACAACTTCGCCGATGGGATGATATGTCAGATGGGTGGGTCAAACAAAGGTTGGATTTTTATTGATCGCGCGGTTCAAAAGGCTTTTCCCTGTTCAATACAGCAGTGGTCCATCTATAGCGCCGGTCGAGTAGGGCCAGTTACCCGCTAATGTGCCTGTGAAATCGTTTTGTACAGCTTGGAAACCCAGTGGTGTCAGTATACGGAGTAGTGCCAGTGGCCGCTATAGTACCGGTACTTCCGGCTGGCACATACCGGGACTATAGAGGGACAACTACTGTAATACCAACCCTCCACGTTGATGAGGCTCTCCCTCCTGTGATGCCGTTCATCATGAATCGTGATAGCCATTCGCCTTGCCAGGACGATACTCTGCGCACTTGGACGGACCCTTCAACGACGTGATGGTGGTCTTGTTGTGTTGTGCCGTGTTGTCCCGTCTCGTCTTGTCTGATATAGAAAACAACCCCCACACATACATGCCATCCACTGTTGACGAACTCCCCCTCTTTGTGTCTATATTGGATACGTCCACATGACAGCTGTATACTACCGTGCCAGGGCACGTTCCGCACACATGGCGGGACCTTATTCATCAATGGTGACGCATGCTATGATAAGGGTAGCAATGCTGGGCCGGAAGGTATTTATGATTGACACGGCTCCTCAATTGAGGAACTCCCTACCACCGTTGTGTTTTCCAATGCAGTCGACACAACCTAGGCGGTGGGGTTATTCATCGGATTGCACTTTCACTTTTCTCAGATTCAGTTTTTGGATGAGGTATCGAGCTGCTCCAGTGAGGAGCCTTAAAAAGGGTGCTACCCATCGATCGTACTACTAGTAACATGCGTCCAACGCGATCATGGTGCTGTCTTGTCTCGTCTGGTCTGCCCTAGAAAGCACCCCCCACACATGCATTCACTCCACCTTTGACCAACCCCCTCCCCTTGTGTCGACCTTCACTGTGACAACCGTGCGCCATGCCAACATATTCTAATAATGAGCCATATTCTAAAAATGAGCCCCCCACACTGTATGTACCCCATCTTTGACGGACTCCCTCTTTCTGTGCTGCACTTCATACTGAAAGTTGTTCGCCGTGCCAGGGCGATGTACCGTGCGCATGGCCGGGCCCGTTTCATCTATGTGGCGATGGTCTTGTCGGGCTTGTCTCGTATCGTCTGCTGTAGAAAGCATCCCCCATACATACATGCCATCCATTTTTTACTAAATTCCCCCTTTTTATTGCCTATGGTCATGGCAGTTGTTCGCCATGTCAGGGCGATGTTCCGTATGCATGGTCGAACCCTACTCATCAACGAGGCGACGGCGGTCTTGTCTTGTCTCGTCTCGTCTGCTCTAGAAAGTATCCCCCGCACATACGTGCACTCCACTTTTGACGAACTCCCTCTCCCTGCGTCGTTGTACATCCTGACAGCCGTGCGCGATGCCAGGGAGATGTTTCGCACACACGGCCGGACCCTCTTAATGAACGATGCAACGGTGGTCGCAGGGTTGTCTCGTCTCGTATGCTTCAGACAACATCCCCCACACATAAATACATACTCCACCTTTTATAACCCCATTTCCATCGTGCCGGCCGCCGCGCTTCATCGTGAAAGCCGTGCGGCATGCCAGGAAGGTGTACCGCTCGCATAGCCGGACCCTGTTCTTGAACGATGTCATGGAAATATGGTATTGTCTCGACTTGTCTGCTTTAGAAAGCATCCCCCACACATACATGCTCTCCGCTTTTTGACGAACTCCTTCCGCCTGTGTCGCACTTCCCCACGCCAGCTGTTCGCCATGCCAGGGCGATGTTTCACACACAGGGCCGGACCTTGCTAATGAACGATGCCATGGTGGTCGCGGGCTTGTCCTTTTTGGGCCTGGCAGCCGCCACGCTACCCTTCTTTTTATTCATACTTTGCAGTATAGGGAACCCTTTTCTGGCAGGTCCTTCGCCCAGTGTGGTGGAAGTTGTCATCCTTGGCGCTGTGGTGGCCATCTTGGCTACGCTGGAAGTGCTGTTCTACGCCTTCAAAGCGGCCTTCGTTTGCTTACTGCAGGTATCTAATAATCCACCCTTTTGCAAAGTTTGGTATCTATTTTTGAGTGGGCTAGTGATGTGGAAATTGTCTTCCTTTGCGCTGTGGACATCCTTGCTAAGTGCTGTTCTACTCCTTCAAGGCAGCCTTCGGTTGCTTACTGCAGGTAACTAATCCACCGTTTGGCAAAGCTTGGTTACCAATATCGATGCGTGCTACCGTACGCGGGGTACCTAATTTTGAGGGGGCTAGTGTTGTGGGAATTGTATTCCTTGGTGCTGTGGTGGTCATGTCGGCGACGCTGCAAAGGATGTTTTACGCCGTCAAGTCGGTCTTATATGCTTGGTTCAGGTGACTAGCGCACCCTTCGGAAGTCTTGGTTACTATTAATGATCTAGACGACGGCTACGGTTGGCGCGGTACTGTACCTATGTTTGAGAGGCTAATGTTGTGTGATTTGTCTGAATTGTGGTTGTTATCTTGGCAACGCTGCAAGTGGTGCTCTATGCTTTCAAGCCGGACTTCGTATGCTTGGTTCAGGTAATTCACCCACCCTTGGCAAAGCTTGATTGCGAATTTCGACGAGTGCTTCGGTAAGCGGGGTACTGTACCTTTTGGGGGGGCGGCTAATGTTATGGGAATTATCTGAATTGATGCTGTGGTCGTCATCTTGGCAACGCTACAAAATCGTGTTCTACGCCTTCAAGGCGGTATTCATTTTCTTGATAAAGGTAAGACGCGTAAGTGTAGCACATTATGGCAAAACGTATTTGTGCTTGACGGGGTTACTCAACTGGAGGAACTGCCCAAGACAGTATCGCTGCAAGGCCACATGTGGTCGACACCGTAGTTGCCCAGTACATTAAAGATACACCATAACCGCTGAGCTATAGAGTCAGCGCTGTCTGTGTCCTGACTGTATAGCTCAGTGGTTACGGTGTATCTCTAATAAAAACACAAACCGGGTCCGTTTGGGGGTAAAGCACACAAACACAACTACAGCATGTCATTTAACAAACCCAAAGATAGCGAGGACGGACATGCATGTAGGACGAACATGCATTTTTGGCGTAGTTCCTCGTTTGAGCAGCCCTGTCGGCCATAACTGTATTGGATTTCCTCCAAAACGGTATTCGTACCTCTAGCGTAGCTCGCTTCTACCGGGCCATGACTTGTGTTGCGTTTGTTGATTTTCCGACAGCTCCCGCCCCCCTATCGTATCATGCTAAACATTCTCTCCTCGCCTATGATATGCATTACGTTGGTTGGTGTTCTCCAGGTCACGGAGGGGTCAGCCGAGCACCAACAGCACGACCAGCGCTCACCGCACAACGACCTCTACAAGGCCTGGCGAGATTTGCAGTCGGTGTACACAACGGCACGGGAAGGGCACGGAGATATCCAACTCTAGACCATCTGTCCGGTTGCTTCTGGTAGTCATCTGGGCGGATCTTAGTGTTTCTTACTGTGATGTAGGCATGCATGTTCATACCCGAACTGTCGCATGTAACCGACGTAAAGACTTAGGCAAGAATCGCCGTCGGTGCACACAACGGCGAGGGAATCGCACGAAGATATTCAACTCCAGAGTTTCTATCTTGCGGAACCTGGAGCCATCTGGGCGGATGTTAGGGTTTCTTGCTGACACGTAGACATGCATGTTCATCCTCGAACCGCTGCTTGGACAACCGACGTAGAGTCTCGTGCAAGAAATAATGCAGTCGGTGCACATATGGCAAGGGAAGCGCAAGAAGATATTCGACTTTAAGACCATCTGTCTCAGTTGTGATGATCTCTCTCACAGTATGAGACCACGGATAATTGAGGTGGATGCTCCGCATCAGCATGAGCATTCAAGAGAGAAGACTGCTGCCACTGTGTCCATCAGGATGTCAGGGTCAGCTACCACGGAGTTCGTGTCTCTCTGGGATGAAGCATGAGGGGCCAGGGCTATGGTGCGGGGGTCACTTCCGGGGCTTCCGTTGTCGGCGGTTCAGAGCTACTCGTGCGAGTGGCTACCGCTTTCGTACGTTTCAAGTTCTCGACATACACCGCGCCATGAGTTCGTGTATTACACCGCGTCCATAAAGCATTTGTACCAGGTACGTCCGTTTTCGAGTGGTCTAAACTCGGCACACAGTGATAATGAGGGTACCCTCGCTAACGTAGCCTTGGTCCAGGACGGACACTGGGTGCACACCACTGCAAGGGAAGCGCACGGAGATTTTCCGAGTCTAAATTTTCTGCCTTGTGGCGTTTGGAGCCGTCGCGACGTATCGTAGGGTTTCCTACACTGACACGTAGGCATGCATGTTCATACTTGAACTGTCATATGAAACCGACCTACTGTGGAGACTCGGGAGCGGCACCGACTCTGGAGCTATAATACACTCTGCGTGTCTCTTTGTTTCTGATTCGGGTCCATCTACCGAGCCATGTGTTGCAGCGATGCTGGCCTCTGCCTCCTGCTGAGTTGAGGCGTGTAGGCTTGGTGCTTTGGATAGATTACTCTATCGCGAGGGCGCCATAGCCTCCTCACGGCCTGTGACCGTATTATTTGTGTACTGTACCGTAAAACGCAGCGCCATGTAAGCGCTGGTGTGCTGTTCCTCAGTTATTCGTAAACTACATTTTTTGGCTGGACAGCCGCACGAGGAAGTTGTACCAATTTCAGCAACAAGTGAGATGAACGATGTGTCTCAATCTGTGACCGAGTGGTGTGTCGAACGCACCAATTTCTCCATAACACCCTGCATTCTGAAGTCTGCAGAGAGCCAAGGCAGGCTTGGTCGGATACGATTCTAGGCAATGTCCAAACTTTATTGTTTAGAACACCGAAAAGCGTAAAACGTTTACAGCAGTCAGACCGAAGGACGCTGATCACACCCATTCGAACTGTCGACTATTGCCAAGGGGCCGTAGGGTACCATTTCCATCATGATTACTAGAGAGAACCCTTTGGGCTCAACTATCACTTCTACGATCTGACTGCAACAAATGTGATTACCAGCTGAAACTCAACAATTGTTTTTTTATGGACGGGAGTCTCATTGGTCTCTGCCTTTGGCGGCAATTAAAATTGAATTTGTAACCGATGCCTTCTTTGGTCGAGAAATGGAAATACGGGGACGGAGAAAAAAAGGTGGACCCCTACCCATAAGTCGGGGTACCCACTGTACCCACTGTACCCCGATCACCAAAGCACTTTATCAGAGATACAACCACTGAGCTATGCAGTCAGCAATCATCGTAGCACTTCATTATAGATACACCATAACCACTGAGCTATGCAGACAGCGATGACTGTGCAGCTCAGTGGATACGGTGTATCTCTAACACAAAAGCACAATCCAGGGTTCAAATTCCTCCCAACGTTCTTCTCTCCCGTGTTTCGTGTTTGATGGAAATTACGGAACTACATTCCAGCGAGGTAGAAGCGCCAAAATCTGGCCTGTTCGCGGCAGTGCTGACTAACGGGACTGCAACCCTTGGGAAAATCCTAGGTCCCGACGGAACCGCCAGACGGACTCTGTATTGTGCTTCTGGGTGGTGCTTTTATTAGAGTTTTAGCGATAAAAGCACAATCCGTGGTTCGAATCCCCTCAATTTATTCTCTTCCGGTTTTCTTGTTTGATGGAAATTACGGAAATACACCTCCAGGGAAGAAGAGGCACCATAACCCGGCTTGTTCGGGGTGGTGTTGACTGAAGGGATTTCAACCCTTGAGTAAATCCGAGGTCGAGGCGGAACAGCCAGGTGGACTCCGGATTGTGCTTTCATTAGGGATACAACATAACCACTGACTGGTTATTTCGGCAGTCAGCGCCGATTAAAGGGAGCGCAACCTTTGAGAAATTCCGAGGTCGATGTTTAACCGCCACAGACGGATCGCGGATCGTGCTTTTTGATGGCGATACATCATAAAAGCACAATACGGGGTTCGAATCTCCCCAACGTCGTTTTCTCTCATTTTACTTGTTTGATGGAAATTACGGAAATCCACGTCCAGGGAAAAAGAAGCACCACAATCCCGCCTGTTCGGGGCAGTGCTGACTATAGGGATTGTAACCCTTGATTAAATCCGAGGTCTAGGCTTGACCGCCAGACGGATCCCGGATACTTTTTTGTTAGATATATACACCATAAAACACTGAGGTACACAACTGTCAGTCAGCGCTGACGGTACACAACTGTCAGTCAGCGCTGACTGCTAGCCAGTGGTTATGGAGTGCATCTAACAGTTAGGTACGTATACGCCAGAGAAGAGACATTTGCACCATATCAACAGCACTATACGTACGCCACACGCCGACAGCCTCTTTTACTTCCGCGAAGTGCGAAATTGACGTATTAACCCCCGCCGCATGCTACGATAGAGGTGGCACGTTTTGGCTATAATAGTGCTAGTTCTGAATGACAGGGCTCCTTAACCCAAAATCGTAGGAATTTCGTATGTTGTTTTACAGTATGTTTGGTTGTATACCTAGGCCATGGGATTGATCATCGGGGATCACACAAAGTTTTGTCCAAAAGAGTTTTTGGGTGAGGTACAGAGCTCCTCAAATGAGGAGCCTCGAAATAAAAATCGTTCACCTCTACCGTAGCATGCTTGTTAGTGTCATACAACACATACAACACATACAACACAAGCTGCTATTAATAAGAGTACGGTAGGGGTGCAACAAATTGTTTCTGGGGATCCTCACTGCAATTGAATAGCTCTCGTACATCTCACCCAAACACTTTAAAAAAACTGATTTAGAGAAAAAATGAAGGAGCAACCCGATGAACAATCCCATGGCCCAGGCATAAAACGAATAATACTGATAAACACTGATGGCAAATTTCGACGATATTGGGTTAAGGAACCCCCCGTCACTCAAAAAACAATTCAGCCGAAACCTGCTACTCTTATCGTAGCAAGCGCCCCCCCCCCCTTGCCGAATCAAAGTATTACTTAATTACGGGTTGGCGTCGTCTGGCAGCGATGCTGTAAAACACGCGACTCAATACCTGAGCGAGACAACAAGGTTACGGTCGTGATTTATTCTCGTATTTTGTTTTGGCGGTAACCGAGATTGTGGTCGAGTTAGATCATACAATTGTGCGGGGTGGAAAACCTTAACCCCGCACAAGGGAAATGATCGTGCCACGTAGTTCGTATTTGGTCGGGGACCCATGAGGCAGTTACATGTTATTCCCACTGCGGTCACTGGAAGTGGCCAAGGTCAGAACATAAATCAAGCTCGTCGACGCTGTCATCCATTTGCAGAAAGTACGGACAAGGTGCCGACGTTGGCCTCACAAGCGGCACTTCTTGGTTCACGCAATGTCTGCCCGTTCGGTGAAAACCCGACGTGTTCCGTCCGGGCATTGTAGGGATGCGAGAGTTTATGGTCATTTGACTACGGCCATGCACGAAATGGGTACACCCCCGACGCATGCTACGATACTCGTAGAGGTAGCACGCTTTGGCTGAAACGTTTTCTGGATGACGGGGCTCCTTAACCAAACATCGTGGGCATTTCATTGTTGTTTTGGAAAAATTGTTTCGTTGTATACCTAAGCCATGGAATTGATGATCGTCTATAATAGCACTTTTCATTTTCTCAAAATCAGTTTTTGGGTGAGGTATAGAGCTCCTCAAGTGAGGAAGGAGCCTCAGAAAACAAAATGGCGCACCTCTACTGTAGCAAGCGTGCCCCCCTGGTGCCGCGTTCGTCGCAAACGCTGTAGCTAGGGCCACAACTCTCACCCACCCCCTTTCCCGCTTTCCGAGCGTGTACTGCCAAATAACACGTTGAAATCTCATTATTGTGCGTTACAACATTGAAATTGCTCGATGTTGTTGTTGTTGTTGTTGTTCTCACATTAACTCTTCTAATCAAGTCCGTGGTCACAGGACAGGCTCCGGTCACTCTGGAGTGGAAGAATACCCCAAGAAAAAAAATAAAAGAAACCAAAAGTGGTACGCGTATATATATATCATAGCTGAAGCAAGTCGTACATCCGCTAAAAAATAAATAAAAATGAAATCGGAATTCAGCGTGCGTACGTATCAGGCCCATACTGGTACATACGTTTCAAGACTCGCAACTGAAACCGACTATACCGCATGCCACCTAGGAAACCGAATAATGTACAAATCCGGGGACAAAAAAAATAACTAAAAAATAAAGGAAGACAGAAAGAGAAACCAGAGAAAATAAACCGAAGCAGAAAGCTAATACGTACGTAAGAAGTTACGTAAACTCGCCTATACCTACTGTGTACCACGGAATTGTCCATTGTTTTGAGCATATCAGGAGCATGGTTTGACGCATGTTACGGTACGTGAACGTTTCCCCTGTTTTTTCTGCGGCTCCACCTCACACATTTATTGCACACATTCATTGACTTCGACAAAAATGAAACACACCCCGACGAACAATCCAAAGGCCTGCCCACATATTAATAAGGTGTTTGCGAATTCCAAACTCTGTTGGGTTGGAAAAAGTGAAAAAATGGTTTCAATACCATGACTATATGTTTCCTACCCAACTCCCACCCAACCAAAGTTGGTATCCCGCAAACACACCAATGTAAAGCACAGGACACTTTGACGATATTGGGTGGCTTCCTCGTCAGCCAGAACATGTTTCGGAAAAAACTGCTGCCCATACCGCAGCGCGCGTTTTTTCTCGAAATCAGTTCCCGGACGCGGTATAGAGCTCCCTGAAGTGAGAGGAGCCGAAGCAAAAATAGGTGCAGCCGTACCGTAGCATGCGTCGGCCCCTGCTCTGCAGACCTCATCCATTTGTTCAAGTTTCCTTGTCCTCACAATAGACCGCTCTTTTCTTTCCATCTAACGGCACATCGACAGCCCGTCCCGGTTCTTCTTACTACATATGGCAACGAGAGATCCAAACTACAGTGGGGGTCTCCCAGTAGTGCCGGTTGAACAGAGCCACTGCTCTCTATAGCGCGGTTGAGAAATTGCTTCGCACGACTGGAACCCACTATATACATGAACTCTCTTATAGTAACCCGATTCCCAATAGTGACGGGTGCCCTGAACTGTGCCGGTGGTTTGGGCTGGCACATACCGGCAGTAGTGGGAGCCAGCCCTCCACTTCTATGCGCGGTCGCAGAAAGAGATACAGATAACCTATCTAGTACCCAAGTATTCACCCAGTGCCCATCCCGATGGTTGTTCTTACATACCACGGTACCACGGTACGACGGTACCACGGTACGACGGTACCACGGTACCAGGTATGACGAATGCTACGATAGGGATACCACCTATTTTTTTCTTTGGTTCCTATCTACCTTACCCAAACACTGACTTCGAGAAGAATCAAAGTGCGACCCGATGAACAAACCATGCATGGCCCAGGTATACAACACACAATGTAGTAAAACACAGGAGTTATTCGAGCGATGTTGGATCGCTCCTCAGGCGAGGACGACCCGCGCCTTCTCATAAATATCACCATCCATATCGTTTGGACGCATGTTGCGATAGAAGCAACGCCTCACTTTTCTGCGTCTCTTAATATGAGGAGCTCTCCACCTCACCCGTTCACCTACTTCGAGAAAAAAAAAAATGCAAACCGATGAAGGATCCAACGGCCAAGGTATAGAACGTAAAACGTAAGACACTGAAAAAATATCGAGCAAAAACTGGTACATCTATCGATCTATCGTAGCACACGGGTTTTGCCAAAGAACGCTACTCCTTCCTACCGTAACACAGGCGTCGTATGAGATATCCAAACAACGTGACCACAGAAAGAGACGCAGATAAAGCAACCTGTCCAGTATCCAACTAGAGTGATATGGGGGCTCCCAATAGTGCCGCTTTGAATGGTGCCACTGCTCTCTGTATTGCCGGTGAAATCACTTGGCCCGGCTGGAACCCACTATATATGAACTCTCTAACGCTATTCTCAATAGTGCCGGTGCCCTGAATAGTGCCGGTATATTGGGCAGCCACATACCGGCACTATTGGGGGGGGGGGCACTACTGTACGCGGTCACGGAAAGAGATGGAGAAGATATATCCAGGATCCCAGTGCCCCCAACCAAGGGCGTTGCTTGCTGTTGGGTACATAGACTGCATTAATCGCCGCGCCTAGCAGCGGTCAATGTGCGGTCAGCGACGACCATGATGTGCATATCGGGTCAATCCCTCGGTGACCTGTAACGATATCAAATGTACATAAAGAGACAAGCAAAGGGCGACATTTTGGTACGACAAGCCTGATATTGCGGAAAGTTTGTCGGACAATTGTTTTTTTGAAACATGCTCCGAGGCAGAGGAGGAAGGTTTGGCGAAACAAATGACGGATGCCACGGTAGGGCGCGCACACCTTTTTTTCTGAGGGCTCTCGATTGATGAGGAGCTCTATACTGATGTTGAGAATACTGTAAAAGCGCGATCCCGATGAACAATCCCACGGCCCAGGTAAAGAAAGAAAGAATAATATCGTTGAGCACAAACTATGTCGTCACGATATTGGCTAAATCTTCAGTTGAGGAGCCCCGTCAATCAGAACCGTTTTGGCCAAAACGAGGAACAGCACCCCTATCATAGCACAAGTCAAACTGCACGCGTCAATCTGGGTGGCGGGGCTTCTCAAAAAGCGGAGGGAGTTCGTCCAACGTGAAAAGCGTGCATGTATGGGGGATGCTTTCTGGAGTAGACCCGGCTAGACGTAAGACAAGACAAGACCACGATCGTGTCACAAGTGAAGACGCCTCCCGGCTACGAGAATATGTTAGGCGTGAAGACGCGTGCCACGATTATTGGGGTAACTCTTTTTGGACGAACCAAATGTGATGAACGAGGCTCCTAGCCGAGGAGCTACCCAATATCGTTTAAATGCCCTTTGTGTTTAAACACACTACTACTCGTTGTCTGCCTAGGCCATGGGATCGTTCATCTGGTTGCGTATTCCTTTCTTTCCCAAACCCTTTTGTTGGGCGAGATATATAGCGCCTTCAGTGAGCAGGCTCAGACAAAAACTGATGCACCGCTACCGCAGCATGCGTCGCATCCCTGCATGCATGTATGGAGTGCGTGTATGGAGTGCATGTATGGAGTGCACGTATGGAGTCGTTTGGAGTGCATGTATGGGGTGCATGTATGTGTGGGGGGTGCTTCCTGGAGTAGGCGGGGCGAAAGAACTCAAGACAAGACCACCATCGCACCGTCGATGAGGAGGCTCCGGCTTTGTGTGCAGAATGTCGCCCTATTCGCATAGCGCACAGCTATCACGACGAAGGGCAACACAGGGGTAGGGAGCTCACACAAAGTGGAGGGCATGTTTGTGTGTGGAGCTAAAACAGACACTAGGCTGGAATGGCGCAGCTGTCACGGTGAAGGGCAACACAAGGGGAGGAGGAAGTGCGCCAAACGTGGATGGCGCGTAGTGTGGGGGGTTATTTGTAGATGAGATCGGCATGGCGCATAGCTGTCACAAGGAAGGGCAACACAAGGACTGAAGGGGGGGCGATATGTCGACTCTTTGAGTGTTTTTCCTTGTCGCGATATTCGTATGCCCAAATCATGCGATCCAAAACTGAGTATCGCCTTTTTTTCCAGCACAAACTAGTTTTTGCTGAAAACCCAGGGAAGAACTCGTAGGGCACCACCAGATGCCAGGAGAGGCGAGGCACGCGCACGGCACGGGTTTGAGCAAGTGTCCTGCGCCAGCTAGCCAGTGCAAAACAAACACTGGGTTGCGGCACTCGGGCCATGCTTCTTGACGCAGTTATGGCTATGGCAGAGGGTTGGGTTGGGTTTGTTTGTAACGAGGAGCACTGGGTTTGTTGGATGTGTGCTGTGCCCTCGTCGCTGTGTTGTGAAACCAGGCAGCACCTCTGGCCCAGGCTCGAGAACACGGGCGCCGAACCGCTCTACGTGGTCAACGGGAAATCGTCGTGCTCACTGTTCATAGGCCCGCGGTGGAGGCAGGATGCGTGTGTGTGTCTGTGTATGTCCTCCCTCTTTGTGTGTGTGCGCGCTGAGTGCTGGCTGCTGATGAGGCAGTGAAGCAAATTACGCACTTTTTCCGCACAAAATTCCAACAGTTTACGCCGTTTTTGGGAGTTAGACCCTGAGACTTTGCACACGTATTTTATGCGCCCCTACCGAACCGTTAACGAACGGCGTTTAATTTATATATTTTTCGCCGGAAAATTGGGGTCTAAGGAGGGCCAACCCCCCCCCCAAAAAACAAACGAATTACGAAACATATGTCTAAAAAAGAATAAAAACGAACACCGCGTTCAGTAACGATTTGGTTGGGGCGCATAGAACACATGTGCAAAACTTCAGAGTCTTACTTCTAGAAATGGTGTGAACTTTGGACGCTGAAATAGGTTTGAACGTTTAGCGTGAACCAGCCTGTATGTAAAGCACAATCAATGTTTGGTAGCTCTTTAGTTGAGGAGCCGCCCTGATCAGAAATACTAGGCCGAAGACGTGCTACCTCTATCGCACCACGCGTCGCGCGTGAAACAGGTATTAAACATTTCTCGGCCAAGAGTCAATAGTTACGCCCTCTAGGCCCAGCTTATCACATATTGGTACAAACTGCACATGCACTTAGACGCTGCTTCATAACACAGCCATCTATCTGTCACACACAGGACGCAGGTCTATGCTCTCGTTCGACGTGTCATAGTTTGCACCCCAGCCAAACACATACGACTTCGCCCAGCTTCGACGACTTGGTTAGCCGTGCGCAGAAAGAAATAGAGTTTCCTGGGATAGCCCCAGCCTCGATCCAAATCCTCCTTCCGTTTTTCGCCTGAGCAGTGACGGTACGTGAACTGCTGTGCCGTGGTGCTCTCGTGTCCTTGATGGATTGTCGAAGCTCATCAATAGATAAAGCGTACAATACTACGGTGCGGGTCCCACTTAAGCGCGGCACAGTATCTTTAAGTGCAGGGCCTCACTTAAGTACGGTGAAAATCACTAGTCACATTATCATCCCGATTTTGTGGTGCGGCTGCCGCATCACGGCATTGCCCAACAGGACTACATAACACAGGACAGCAGGTGCTCAGTTGGCTGACGCGCAACCACACGAGGAGTACAAGCACACAGCCGACCGCGCGCGTGCGTAGCGCACTCGACCAACCGGTTGCAGGGGGATCTCGGCCACATGCCCGCCTACTTGCGTGGTCTCCTGCGACGCCTCAGAGTGAGCATCGTTCCACCTATCTCTAAATATGTGGAGTCTACCGGGTAGATCTGTGATAGGATACGAGTCGCCGCGAGCCTGCTTGCTTCTGTTGCCGCTGCTGCTGCTGCCAGCTGCTGCCGCTCCTTGTTTTGTTTGTCGGATCCCAGGCAAAACAGAACTCCATTCTGGGCGAGTATGGCGAAGCTACGTCACCACCGACTCTGCGTAATGGCGAGCACTGAAGGGAAAAGACTCGGTGCGGCTGGCGTCAGCTGTGACTCGAGTGCTGTGTGAACACTTCGAGTACCTCCTGGTGGTACATCTTACTCATTTTCATTCGTGCTCGTATCGACTGGGAACTTTCACCGGGTATCATGTAGAAAATAGAGAGCCCATAGTATTGTCTTGTAATAGAGCCGTTAGCCCATCACTAACTGAGCTACAAAAAATAAACTTGAAAAAAAGGCTTCAGTCTTTGACTTTAAAAAATTGAGACTATACCGGTAGTCTGTCATTGAATTATCTATTTTTCTTGCAGACGCAGAGTGGGATTCCTCGCCGAACTTATCAAGCAGAGCCACGAGACTTTCTAGGCAGCGGCGAGTGACATGTGTGATGCCACCTCCGCGAGCGCGTGGTTGTGGCTTTCTTGAGCTGGGATTGATCAGCCGCGGCAAAATAACCGCGGTAAAAACAATCCGGTAAAAAAAAACGTGGCATAAAAATTCCGGTAAAATAATCACTTCAAAAAAAAGATAGCCGTTTGGGGAATTGAGAAAAAAACAACAAAACGCTGAACGGATTTATTACTCCTCAGTATAGCTTCGTTGCGCGAATGTACCTAGGCGGTCGAGGTTCAGGTGAGCGTCGGGAGTAGTGTTCGGGCTAAGGATCAAGCACAGTCCAACCATTGTTATCAACGTTGCCAAGTATGTTGCAACATTTCCAACTTCTTGTATCGAAGCTGGACTAAGCCGTACCATGCTCGCATGGCTCACCAGAAGAGCATCATATATTTGCGAGCGTTGGTGTGTTCACGGCAGCTAGGGCGTGCAGTGTGGGGGTGTCGACCCTCCCCCCTTGGGGGCGAGGAGAGGTCACGCTGGGCAGCGGGGCCCGTGGCTCGTAACCCCGCAATATCCCAAAAAGGCGTCATATACATATATGTGTATTCCCCCGTATCGCTTTGGGTGACAGAGACAAGCAAATATCCCCACGCCGCAAGAAACGTCCGGAGCGACAACCAACCGTACTTCAGGAAGAAGCAAGCGAGAAGAGCAAAACAACCAAGCGACAACCAACCGTACTACGGGAAGCAGCAAGGCGAAAACAACGCCACCAACTATGTATGGCATTCTGCTGAAGATCGGCACTGGGAAGGGAAAATACGAATCATATTGAAGAAAGGTGGCACAAGTTTTATCTACACAGTCTGGGTGAGATGTATCTCCGTATAATGAGCAGAAACTACTTGCTTGCAGGTTGGCTGGGCAGAAATCGTCAATCAACCGAATGGTGTTTGAAAGCGTATTCGCCAGAACAAAAGGAGACATGATGAAAGAGACTCTGGTTAAAAAAAACGGCCCAAGCGACGGCCGTGATCAGCGTGTGTTTGTGTACGCGAGTCGCGTTTGCAACCTTGAGTGGTCCAGGATGAAGTTGTTCGACTTTCATAACGCCCACAACGTTTGTTTTCCTATTACAACGTTTGTTTTCCCGTTGCTTTCTTCACCCTACTATGCTTCGACTTAGACCATAAACGCACGAACACCCCCGCCCGTCGCAGCGTCTGGTCTGTGATGTATCTCGCCCAGGCAAACCATAGATGGATGGAACCATGGTGCTGTGGTGCTGTGGTGCTGTGGTGGTGCTGACCGGATCAAGGCTACGGTAGAGGGACCATGTTTAGGCGCGTGAGTGGCTACCTGATTTATTGGCAGTCTTGCGCGTAACGTCCGTAATTTTCGGTTTCGCCATGTGCACCGCAACAGTGGGATTGTTCGTTACGCCACGCCAGCGAAATACGTTTTGAGTCCGTTTTCGATTGAGGTACAGCGGCACTCGTGCACGTGGCCTTTGCTCGTGAGTGAACACGATGTTGTAACATGTTATAACATAACATCCCCCCTACTGTGGCAGAGGCTTAGTCACCGTAGTAACAAAGCGATCCGTGCTTGAGCCTCGGACCCATGCAATATAACAATCCTCCCCGCCGGTGGTAACTTCACCGAACACCCCCGACGCCGTCGATCTGTAGTAGTACGAGTAGTACACGCCGTTTCATCGATGCTCTGGGGTGTGACATGTCTTAGTACCGAATATGTTGTTGGGCGAGGTAAAACAGGTTGGAAGGCCTCGTGTCGGATTATTTCAGCGTGCAGACAAGTCCGCCTCGAATGTCCGACGTAGGTCGTCGTGGCAGGTACATCAACAACCAAGCGTGTACTTATCCCCGTGACAAACAAGCCTCCCCCCTACACGTGTCCCTCCGCAGATACATGGCTGTGCTATACCTCACAAGTGTAACCCGGGCATTTTCAACAGCCCCCCTACTCGGTGTACGGTACTCTATTAATAGTGTCAAGAGTGATTCACATACAAAATACAAAAAAAGTAGAAGGGAAAACCACGTGGGAAAACCTTCTACGAACATTACACAAATTAAATTGCCAATGACCCATGAAAAACAAACCACAAAGACAGCCCCCCTTGGGGAGTCCCGTTGATACCTCGTCGCGATTGCCAGGCAAAACGGCAGTTATTCGAGCACGCCTAAAGGTGACGTCAGTGTAAAACAGCAATTCAGACCTCCCGAGAAAAAGGCAAATATCCAAAATCAATCAATATACCAGGTACCACAAGGTATCTAGTTCATGCGTGCCAGTATGCCCAATCTGCCAAACCATCGAATCTTCAAATACTACCCATTTTACGTCAATTCTCGGAATATCCATCTGACACGTCAAATACGTCTCACCCGGACAGGACATTAAGCTTATCCTCCAAATGGCATGCTCTCTCTTACCCTAAAACTTACCGCAATCAAACAATGACCACGTTCATTTCATCTAATATGCTCATTATTTTCGACCTAACGTAAACCTACTCCCCCACACCAAATAAACCTAACATCGACATACTGTACATTAAAAATCACCCCACCCATCCTCATGACCAAAGCTGCGGCGAAGCTGAAATGCCCGTTTAATAAACGGTTTCATCAAGAAATCGGCGTGCTGAAAATCCGACCGCACATGCGTAATGATGATCGCCCTCCTTTTTAAACCAGCCACATACATCTCAATGGCGGGAGTTCGAGATGGCCTCGGCGTTATGCGCATGCTTCACAGCACCTTGATTAATATCCTCGAACACTGGAGCACACCGTGGTCCCCGCTCCCGGCAACATGAACTCGAAACCAAAATTACCACTATCAATTCCTTCATGGCCTCGACCACTGCAACACGCTCTGCTTGTGTAGTGGAAAGCGTGACACGCATTCGAGATCTAGAATACCAGCACACACAAGCATTTTACTGCTCCCGAACCCGCTCTCCTCTCAGTTGCCTTAATATTCGCGGAAGTCCGCATCCATCCGCGAACACCCTCGTCAACCACCCAACCAACAAACCTTTGTGCAAAGTGGGCCTTCATCAACAGCCCAGTCATCAAACCTCTCCGCAAAGTGGTTCGATACCCATTTGTACAAAATACTACCAGGTATATACGAAGCTTTCGTTGCTATAGTCACAGTGACTGGCGGTGGTGACAGCTTGCGCTGCCATTGCCACGGAAACCGAAGGGCACACTACAATAGCTAGCGCTTTTAATATATTGTGAGTGCAGTTGAGTTAAATTGACACACGGCATGCATGAAAATACGTGGAAGTGCGGTGGGTTCAAGATATATTTTCACCTGTCTGCCGGAGGATAATAAAACACAAATCAACTCTATGACGATGTATGAATACCTACAGTAGTACCTGCTATTGCCGGCATGCGGTTTACTCTTTGTCCAGCACAATACCTTGCTAACATACTGATCTGGCAGCAGCATCAGGCAACCAACCAAATCACTACTGCTGAGGTGGCCATGGTGTGCGTACTACGATAGCTGAGCACAGCGGACTGGTCGGATCGTGCGCCTTAGCATGAGTACACCAAGTATTCGGGGTGATCCTGGCGAAGACTATCAATCCAATACATGCTTTTGCAAAGGGGTTCGAAGGCGTCATATCCACCAATAGCCATTAGCCTGTCCCGTACATCGTAATCAGGGTGATTGCAGCTCTCTCGTCCTTGAGCATTGTTGTATGGATTACAGGGCCGACCAAGAGCGCACAATAAAATTACGTCCTCTCTATAGTCACTAACTACTGAGTCGCACCGCGTAAGGTCTGCCCTTTCCTGCCAAATCGAAAATACCGTCGCCACTCCCTTGGCAAGCAACACCATCATATAGCGTAACTCCCACGGTTCAATGTCGGTGCTGGATAGAATCACTCTCATTTCCGTCATAATTTTATCTTGGTAAGTAACGAGCAAAATGTTAAGGGAGGGCACGTCTGCGTGTCGAGGAACGTTAACTTCCGGCTTCTCGTAGTGCGTTTTCAGCTTGAAGTAGTTCCCCCCTTCACCGATCGACTCGAGGGCTGTCTCAATGTTCGCCTGAAGCCTGATGGTGTACGTCTCCAATATGGAGGCACGTGTGACCTTCGCGATCATGTAGTTGCTCAAGTTCTCTGTCGACGTGGCCGCGCAGCCGTTGATGTTCGTGGCAAGGTCAATACCACCTGATATCAACCCGATGGGATTTAATTCCGCAAGTGCTCCAAAAATGTTTATGTAGGAGTCGACCATGGAGGATACGCACCACGCGTCGACCAACTTGCGCTCGCCATGCTGTTCCTCGTCATGCACCACGTCGGTGGCGGCACTGCGAAGATGGCGCTGTTCTGTGAGACGTCGTGAAGACGATTGGACGCAGTAGCATGGCTTCACCAGAAGCAGCTGCAGCGGGAAGATCAGCGAGCCATCGCTGCCCAGGCCGTTCATCTCCACCAACTCATCCACAGTCATGCCGTGATCGGTGGCAATCAAGTAGGAGTACTGTCCCTCCGTGACAACGTGAGTAGCGCACGACATGAACTGACCGGCAGGACAGGGGTCCATGCCTGGAGGCGCGTCATCCCCGCTGCCGCCACCATCGTCACTGCTAGACGCACATTCACCGTACTCGGTGTGGCAACCCGCGTAACAATGTTCGTCGGTCACGCCGCACCAGAAGAAAGTAGAGCAGCACTGCCCGGACGGACAGGATGTTTCAGTCCCATCAACGGTCCCACAGGCACCTCCAGGCGCTGCGACGGCGAGCGATCGATCGGCCTCAACGGCGTCAGAGAAGAAAACGCCAGCCACGACAGCAAACAGGAGCGTACCACCCAGAGAGCACTTGAACATCTTGAGAAGCTGCGCAACCGGAAAAGCAGAAACAAAGTGGAGTTAAGTGAATACTATCGGAGCGAGCTTTGGCCAAAACTTCTAATTTTTCCAACCCCAAACAATCTGATTTCGTAGTAAACGACTGAAAAATCTGGAAAAATTGGAAAAATGGAAATTGAAGCTTTCAATGATATTTTCACCCTGTAGAAACTCCAAAAAAGTGACAGAACGCCTCGGTAATTCGATAACAAATTCCAGAATATTTCCACAATTGGGAAATTTTGGGAAGAAAAGCGGCTTCGGTAAGAATGACCCGAACAACCGACACCGGAAGGAGGGTGTGGAGAAAAGAGCATTCCACTATGATATCCCAAAAACAGAGATTCATTTGTACGCCTGGAAACACTTATTGAGGACTTCATGACCATTCCGCAGCCGTTCAATCGACTTAATAATTTAAACGGCTTCTCCCTATGATGTTGGGATTTGTCGTCTGCAACAGCCACGTGCGAAGTGATAAAAACGTGAACAGGTCCATCCTCGTTCAATATTTCTTGTTTGTGGTATCCGGTTGAGTGGTACTGGTATCCGGGGTTCTGGGGTTTGTACTATGTATCGAGGGATTATTGTTCTGGTGATCCGTCTCTGAGTGCCGCATCAACCGAGTGATGGCCTGCCTGGGGTAGTCGATGATGAAATACGACAGGACTTATGTGTGTATTATGCATTGGTGACACAATGGCCCCATTCATATGTGTAAGGAGTCCGTTACAGTATGGCACGACTCATGTATGTCATGTATGCCAGGAGCCCAAGAACAGCATGGTACGGCTCTTCCAAGTGTGCTTGGAGAACCACGATACTACGATAGGGTTAGCCCCTACCTTTTCTGAGGGCTATTCATTGAGGAGCCCTATCCCTCACCCAAAGCCGACAATTAGAAAAAAGGAAGTGTGACCAGATGTAAGCAAACTCCCATTGTCTAGGTAATCAACAAACAATTTTGAAAGCACGAATGACACACCGACGGTACTGGGTGGTTCCTCGGCTAAGGAGCCCCGTCATTCAGAAACGCTTTTGCCAAAAAGTGCTGCCTCTATTGCACCACCACTCTGGGGTACAATGGCAGCCTGCAGTCCCGTGACTTGTGGACCCGGCTCGAACCTGTCTGCGCATCTTAAACAACAAGACGGCAAGCCGGCTGGTTACAACGAATACAACACGCCAGTAATTCGCACACGCTGGTCCAGGAAAGCTCAAACCGGACAAGTGATCATTTTCGTCTCTCGCCGGTTTGGAACGGATCCGGACGAAACTTGGGACACGTGTTCTTTGGTGTATGACTTATATGACTATTAATAATGGCTTAACGGAAGGCCCGTCGTCATACGACGTTATTATTTCACCGGCTACAGTATATGGTTGTCCGTGCGGTGCAAGAGATTTTAGGCCTATTGAGACATTGAGACCCCAGAAAAGCCGGTGAAGGAAAAACCGTTGTGAAAATGGGTCTTCCGTCACACCTTCCGCCGTCAATCAAGGGACACGTGAGAACAAAATTCTAGTGGCATTAGTCTGATATACCTGGTACACTGCAAAGTGACTGAGTAAAATATCGTAAATCGCATAATATCGTAAAAACCTATACCTATGTCAGAACTTGATGTTTTCCCATGAAAATAGATCCACGTGTTCTTGAGGTCATTTGGAAGAGGATGACTTAACAAACGAATATGGCACCCCGGTCAACACCACTTACAAAACCCCATATTATTTTTGTGATAAATTGACGAAAATCATTGGCGTAAACTTGTTTGGGTTTTGCTAGCGACCGCCACTCCTACCCGATGAAAAATCCGGCGACGCCGTTGTCTCCAGCTGTTCCTAGTAATCACTTTAAGATACCTCGTTAGTACAATTTGGAGCATTTATTGAAGTTGTTGTTGTTGTTGTTCTCACATTAACTCTCATAATCAAGTCCGTGGGCACAGGACAAGCTCCAGTCGCTCTGGAGTGGAAGAATACCTCAGGAAAAAAAAATAAAACACCCCAAAAGTGGTACGCGTATATATCAAAGCTGAAGTATAGACTGTTGACGACTGCTCTGGCCGATTACTATCTGAACCAGCCTGTATACAGATTATACAAACGCGCCATAGCGTATCCTCGGGCCCGATGTACTGTGTGATAATGTGTGTCGTACTGTCTTCGAGGGATCGAGTTGCTGTTCAGCAGTTTGAGGACATACAAGTACAGGCCACCTAACAAGAACAGGGTAATAAGAAAGCCAGGCTGAGATTTACAGGAAGCTGAGGAAGCCGACAACTGTTATACTGAAGTTAGTGTAGACCGCACCCTTTCGCAAATAAGATGGCGTACCCTAAGCCAACATTCCTGTTTCTTATTATAGGTGTCCTGTATTGTACTGGTAAGGCGGATGGAGGAGGCACCGCGAGAGCACGGAGGTAGTTGGTCGGTGGGGGCCGGGAGCGGGGGGGCGTACTCATTTTTTGCTTGCCTAGTCATTTAACCATTGACCGCGCATCCCTCTCGAGACGGAGCACCGTTCCTACTCCTAACAGAAACACCTCCAACATTTGGGCGCTCATTACGCCTCTTCCATCAATCACGCTAAACGTTTTGCTTTCTTGTCCCCTTCCTGTTTGGTCGTCTGTGGCCACCATCTATCCCCTAGGATAGTGAACGTTTTCTCGCTACTATCTAGCGTACCAAACTCCTCCATGTCACATCCGTCTATTTTCCTCATCTCTTCCTCCCACACATTCCGTTCATCCTTGCGCAGTTCACGTTTTCCCACTATGTGAGTTCTGCTCTCGTCTGCATTGCCACAAGGGCAACCCTGTGCGCCTCCTTCCTCGTCTACTCGACTACTGGTATACTAGTACCTCTTTATTCTTTCTGGCAGGTCCAGGTCCCCTATACGAAATCGCAGTTTCAGCGTTTTCCCGTAGTCCATTGGGCTATGCAGGGAGTTGGAGATGGCAAGAGTGACGCAGAGAGCGTACAGAAGACGCCCGTCAGCAAGAAATTCCCATTTTTATAAAAAAATTAAAAATACACAACAGCTGTGAGATCTAGGATTTCGTCGAAACTCATCTTTGCAAGCTGT
>JAYJMJ010291214.1:0-10746 GCA_036873875.1 Laminaria ephemera
CGAAGACGACCCGTTCATTTTGCACCTGCTTCTTCTGCTCAAATCATAATAAAAACACCCCCCCCCTCTCAATAACCGCCGTATTATACGCTGTACCCCCTAAAAGGGTAACACGTAACGGCCAGGGTATCCGCTCCATCACCGTATGTATGCATCGTGAATAATGAAACGGTTCATTTTTCGCCTCCCCAGAGGCGGGTTGGCGCGTGTTCACCAGCTGGCGGCCGCGGCCGGACCAGCAGGGAATGCAGCCGGCGACCAAAGAGTAGTGAAAAGAGGTGCCCTCGCGAGGATGCAGGCATGTCGGTGCTGTTAGTTCACGCTCCTCCTTGAGTAGGTCCATGCGGTCTCATTAGTCTCCATTGATTGGTACGAACTCAAAAGTCAAGACAGGACATACACGGCAAACGAAGCTGTCACAACCTGATGCGGACGCGCAAGCAGACATTGAGCTTCCCCTATTTTTCTCGACAGTCGTACCATCTGGCAGAAGCATGATGTGACGCATTCTACGAATCCTGAAACATCCTACTTTCCTTCTACATATACGAGTACGTATTATGCGATCTAGGCACTCTATAACATTAGCCCACCCTGAACAGTCGTAGATGCAGATCACACGACGATCAAAATATGGCGACAACACCCAGAAAGCAGAAACGGGATCGAAGATGCGGCTATTCGAAACAAAGAAAAGTGAGGCTTTAAATATATCCCACACCTCGTATTGAGGCTAAGACGCCTCTTACAAGAGTTATAAACCAGCCATGGGGCTGAAAGTTGAAGCTCGGGGTCGAGTATGTACTCGCGATATTCCAACAACACTCGGGCTACGAAAAGTCGTGCCGACGAGGCCATGTGTGAAGTGGGGCCCTCGCGCGGACGCAAGGGTGTTGGTGCTGGGTAGGTGCACGCTCTTCCTGATTAAGCTCATGATTTCTCATTCATCTCCGAGGCAGCTCAAGGTTAAACGTGACAGGACACCGGGCCGAAACAAGAAGAAACGAAGCAGTAAGATGATGAGGAAGCTCCAACAGATATTGAGTCCCACTATTCCTCGCACTCCGCCCGATAGACGCGCTGCGTCACGTATCCTACGAATCGCGAAACAATCTGGTTTCTCGATTATAGTTATTACTACGTATGCCGTCATGACGCTTTTAAACGCTGCCTACCCCGACTAGTCGTAGGTGCAGATCACAGGACGATCAAAGTATGAAAATAATACCAGAAATCGGAAGGGGGTCGAAGATGCGGCTGTTCGAAGCAAACAAAAATGAGACCATAGTCTAGAATACATACTGCGGTGGAAGGGATACCATCAACGAACACCTGGTAGTCAGTTCGAGCCTGCGCACGAAAAACAAATGGAAGGATGGTGATCCACACCCTGGGGGGAAAACGGCTGCTACAAATCACCCCTACATTATTATCTCGTGGTGTGTTGTTGTTAGCGCAAGATTTGTTATTGATACTCTGTTGTTAATATCAGATTTCATTGCGAGATAAACGAGGTAGTATACATATCGACCGAAATCGCACTTGTAAAATGATCTTATCGTACTATCTAGGGTGCTGCTATTTTGTCTTGCGATGTTATCTACAGTGGTGCTGTCATTGCTACTCTTCTTTTTGTTTTGAGAATTGCTACAGTACCAGTATTGCTGTTGATACGTACCACCTTGTTGATACTAGTATCTACTGTATATTGTTATCAAAACTGGTATCTTGTTAGGGTCAGAGCTTAGCGCCCTTAATAGGGGTTGCCTGATAGTTTCAATGAACGAAATACCAGGTATGCTATTCTCAGCTTTTGTCCCTCTTCATACGGGTTATATAATATCAGGGCGCAGAATGGTTATGGACCGAAATCGCCTTTTGCAAAATTGTCATATTGACCCTGGCAGCACCCAGGGAAGTCATTGACCTCTATCCTCAAAGAATACATCTGTATTAACGCGCGGCCGAAGTATCATGCGGCTTGCAAATATGAGTATCGACCATTCAACTGGTTGAACTCACGGCTGACGTATTTGAAATAATTTTATGCAATACTGCTGATACTTCCTCAGGAACAAAAGTAAACCACCTTATGCTCATACGCCCTTTAATCGTGTCCAATTCTTTTTTAATTGAAATCGCCGACTTTTTTTGGGTCGAAACCAACAAAAACGACGTGCAGATGGGCGACCCAAGGCAAAATCCTACAGGAGGAGTTTTTAGTTGGGACTATTGGAGAGGAGAGGATAACAGGTAGAAGATTCGAAGGAAAGCTCCGACTCGGCCATGACTTGCCCAATGCCGATCGACGTTATGTGTAAAGAGAGTCCCTCGCGGGGATGCAAGGATGTTGGTGCTGGGTAACTCACGCTCTTCCTCGATCAAGATAGTAGTGCTCCATGCATCCCCTCTGGTAGCCCAAAGGTCAAACGCAGGAAATATAAAGGGAACGAAGCAGTGAGCTGGCGCGGAAGCTCTCCCAGATCTTGAGCTTCCCCTATTACAATGTCGCCCGATTGATACATGCCCAATCCGCGACTTGGGGAGCTAGTCCGGAGAAGCAACGTACCGTTGGTACGATACCCCGTTTACCTACTTCCCCAGCTTGTACTGCCCCTTATGGGAGTTAATGGGTTCGGCGTCGTGTGACGGCAACACCTCCACACCAGACTGCCTCGAAGCGCCTTCCTCGCCCGCGCGGAAAGCCCTGTTTCGTCAGCTTTCTGGAACTACGATCGCCATTGGTTACTCCGATGTCCCATGGATGTCGCGAAGGCCTCTGATTCTACTCCAGATGCGGCAAACGAGGTCCGAAAGGGGCAGCTCCTTCCGGATTGTTTCCCAAGAGGGCCGGAGAGGTCGGTAAGAACTCCTGGCATCGTTGTCACCAAGCTCCCGATAGACGCTGACATTCTCTGTGATTCAGCCGACAACAGTCCAAAACCTCCGCCCCCCGTAAAATAGGCTCGTTTGCGCTTTTCGGTGGGGATGTAGCGTCAACCGGTTTGCCAGGCATCCGTCCTCGAATAACGACGATTCATCCGCTGTCCCTTAAAGCTCGAGCAGGCGTTCGAGCATCTACATTGCGCTACAGTAGTGTCTGCCCTTTGACACGCGGGTAGGGACAGCTCCGGGTCCATTCCCTGCTCGATGTACGAGGTCCGCTACACCATGAAGCTGATGGCGATCAGTTTGGCAGACGGATTGTCCGGCATACGCGGCAGCATACACGCGAGTTGCTCCGCTCTCCCGTCTCGGATTATTTCAACTGTGTTACTCACCGAGTATGTATCGTTGCCTATGAGCACGCCAACCAGCTTTTCCCCACCCCCCTCCGCGAAGCGAACACCGATGCTCCCCAGAAGGGCAAAAATTCGGGGTAGGGACATGCCCCTTCAGAGACAATGCGATCATCTATCGGGGGTGTTGGAAACACCAACTTCGCACAGCTCGAGCTGGAGAAAGGGCATCACCTCCTCAGTGTTCTGTCCGATATCCACCATGCCGATGCAGATAGCATTGACGGCGTTGAACGCGTGGGAGCAGTCAGTTAGGATGGTGTATTTACTTGCCTCAAGGTGCACCCGGGTACGCAGCGCTACCTGCTGCACCCCCACTCCAACCCCGACCCCCAAATTCCTTGCCTCGCGATTTTCTCCTCCAGCCGCGGCCACCAACGCAGCATTGTCTCGATTGCAAGAAGGCGTCTCCACATCATTCCTACACAGACGGGCCGGTATATTTCCCCCCAGGGCAGTAACAGGGCCGGTATATTTCCCCCGAAGACAGTAACATTGGACTGCAAGAAGAACTGCCAGAAATCCGGTGGGAGCTCACCGAGGTCGTCGAAGATCCGCGTCCAGAAAGCCCCAGTGTCAGCGCCAAACTTCTCGCGGCCGAAGTTGGTCGTGATGATCGACTGCAGGTGTGAGAAGCTTAGACCATCGCTCCCCTCGCGTGACGACGCGTTGCGGGAGTTGATGACATCGAGGACCACCTGCGAACCAAAATGATTTCTCCGGGCGCCACTAGGGGCCACTCCTTTCCTCTGGCTCAGTGGTACTTGCTGCCATCGCTGCTGCCGCTGCTGCCTCGGAGACAGAGGAGCGCGCTTCTTCCGGAAGTTGGCTTTCACCCGCTCCCATGTCACCTCGTTGCTGGGCGCGCGTGGTTCCACGAGAAGGCTGCATGCTGCTACTGACGCCCCACCCGAGAGGCGGCATGCCGACGGTGCTCTCTCGTACTTGGCCGCATCCGTGGTTACGCGGTTTGGGCCCTTGAGCCGTGTCGATGCTCGACTAGTGTACCGCATCAGCCACGGGAGCCGAAGGGTGATGTCACCATGTTCGACAGACACGAACACCCCTCGTCGCTTCACGCGACCGTCCTGCGAGTGCAGCAGAGACGGTAGGATGTACCATACTTTCTGTTAAATGTGCAACTTAACCACTGACCCACAGTCAGCGCTGACTATGGCAGAGTGTTCCCACATATATCACATTCATTGTCCTCAGGAGCGAACTCGGCTTCTCTGGGTGTCTGCTTTGCCAAGGCACCCCCAGGGCGTGGTTGAGGAGGCCAAGAAGTGGGTAAGAAGCTCGACGTGGGCAACAGCCAGAGCCGGCTGCACTTTAGCGACGGCGATGAAGCGTTGGTGGAGGTGTGCAGGGGAGACATCACGGAGTGGTTCTGTTATCCCCAACGTGTCTTGGTCCCACGAGATGAACAATGCTGATTACAAGCCACAAGCAGAGTGAAAAATACGAGACGGTTGATATGGCGGCATCTCCCTCATTCCCCCCGTTCTTGAGCAGCGCTCTTTGCCCATGCTTGCCGTGTTTGAGAATGTGCCGCCTTCCAAGCCTCCGCCCGCGCCTGACAAGCCGCCGCCTTCCTTGATATCCCGACAATTTTGGACAGACGGACAGACATATTTGGACTCTTCGACACAAAGAACCCCAGTAAACCTGGGAATTCCGAGGTCGTTTGGGATACCAGACTCCGACGTGTGTAGTACGAAGCACTTCTATACCTTCCCTGCAGGGAAAGAAAGTGCACGGCAAATATTTGCTGCCGTTCCCGATCTTCAACGTTGACAGAAGCCAGGTCAATATCATACGGCATGTTTACTTGAGCATCTCCTTCCGACCAGTTTGGTGGCATTACATGGAGTATGTTTCAGACCGAAACAAGAAAATGGAAGAACAACACTAAGGACTGTTACTGTTTCCGTTCCCACAACAAGGTCTTCGACCTGCAACGGGCGCAAGGGTCCGCGGCGTTTCTACGGTGATGCTAGCTTCAGCTCGAACAGCGTGGAGGGTAGGTACGTGTGCGGTGCAACCACACAGGCCATGATATCGATGTTGCCCATAACTTCATACTTCGTACCTGATGTAAGGTTAGACAGGTGTATTGCGAAAGCGCGGCGGTTGGCGAGCGCCTTTGCCTTACTTGACTCCGGGAAAGCGTCGTACTTAAGGTCTGATGTTCCGGCAGATCGCCTATAACCAAGCGGCGGCTGTAATTGGGTAGATCGTGCATGCTGTTATTCGCGAGTGGCGACACTGCATTTGGTAGAGGTGTGAGTTGGCTGGACTTGATGGGTAGTTACCGGTATATCAGTTGGGCGGAGAGATAAGCCAGCCAGCTGACTTAGTATTAATCGATAAAAACAGATTGCGAGCCATAAATGCACCAGTGAAATACGAAATACAACCAAAAACGCAGAACCCCGCAAATTACCGTATGGAGCTAAACTGTAATACCTAGCCAACAAATAACTAGTCGGCGGTTTGTAGTCAGTCAACTCACAGCCCCAATATTTGGTCACTAGCGTCGCACGCCAATTCTTGTATTTGGCATCTCCCTATCAACAGAATAGTTATATTATAGCTTTTTGGGGGTCAATCGTTAGGGATCGTTCCAGGAAAAATACGAGAGTCACGCCTGCAGTGAGATCGAGGGTTCAGGGAAACAAAAATTGGTCTCCCGTTTCAGAGGCACAAGACAAGACCAATTTGCACAGCAAGCGGCTGTTGAAGCTGTCGAGCAAGCACAATAAAAACAAGCGACGGGTGGTCCCGCTCGGTGAAAAGCGGTTAGACGCTTTGCACTATTCAAAGAGGGAGCCTTATTTATATCCCCTCATTGTCCCCACCCCCCCAGAGGCACGCGCCTCCATCTCCGATCTCTTGTCGATACCATACCTAAAAACGTCGAATCAAACGGTGGAGGGAGTAACACACCCAGCCAAGGACGCTGGCTACACAACAGCTTCGCCCTGGGAGCGAGAACAGACATATTCTGACCGCGATCAATGTGGATGAGAGCCTATGTCTCCTATTTCGAAGTACATAATAACCATGTGTTTGGACGGGGTCTACCGACAGTGTGCCCAATAAACATAACAGCGACTCATGTACAAGAAGATAAATGGGGGACCGGCAGGGGGAGGTGTACTTATTGTCATTCATGACCGTATTCTTAAGATCGTAGACCCTCGCATCCCTACAATGCCAGGATGGAGCACGTCGAGTTTTCACCGACAAGGCAGACATCGCTTGCACCAAGCGCGAAGCGCCGTGAGACGTTCGGCGAGTCGCATGAAGGGTGAACGGTATTCTACTAAGAACCGCTTGTGAGGCGGAAACGGGCACCTTGTGCGTACTTTCTTGCATATGGATTACAGCATCGAATGGTTTAATTGTTTTCCGGTGTGGCCACATCAAGATACTACAATGGGTACACTATGTAACTGCCTCGTGGGTGCCTGACCATATACACACTGCGTGATGTGATCATCCCCCTTGCGCGGATTTAACGTTCCCTACCCCGCCCAATACGATCTAACTCGACCACCTCATGATCACTGAAAAAAACAATAAAACGGTACGCTGGTTGTCTACTCGTAGCTTACGCAGTGAATGGCGTGTTCTACAGCATCGTTGCCAGCCAACGCCAACCACACGGGGGGTGTGGGATTTATATGATCAAATACGCCTACGGCCAAACCACGCGATTTCCGACAGGGCTTCAGCACCACAAGCATAACCAGAGTCTGCCGATCGACACTGGCGCAAGACGGAGACTAGCACGTAACAACAACGCTTAGGTGCCACCTGTCACTTCCGCGAGCGACGCTCCCTCGACAGCGGGTTCCTCCGCGCTCGGCGCTGGAACCCGTGGTACTCTCGCCTTGGGCGTTCGTCTGGCGTTGTTGCAACGCCTACGATCGAAGGACACCATGCCTTCAGGGGCATGCTTAGCGCAAAATTCCCGCATCTTGCTCTTTTCAAACCCAAAGCTCGGAATCTTTGAGCACCCTTCGTGGCGGCATCTCTTGGTCAGTATGTTGACCATCCCTGTGAGCTTATGTGGGGAGAAAAATACTGATTTCTTGCTCCCTTCCACGCCGAAGCTAGGCATCTTGGTGCAACCCAGGTGGGCACACCTCTTGGTGACGACGTTGACCATTCCGTTTGCCGCATGCTTGGCGCAAACCATTCCCGTCTTCGTGCCTACCATACCATGTGTTGGCGTCTTTCGGCAGCCTTCATGGGCACACTTCTTGACGACGACGGTCATAACCATCCCTTCCAGAGCGTGCTCCGCGCAGAAAACTCGACTTCCGCTTTCGGCGTTGCCGAATCTTGGCAGTTTGGAACAGTTCTCGTTTGCGCACTCGTGGCGATAGATGGGAATCATCCCGGCGGCGGCATGCTTGGCACATACCCTATTTCCGCGGATTCCTACGAACCCGTACGAGGGTACCCTCATGCAGCCTCCGCTGCGACATCTAGTGCGACAGATGTCGACCATCCCATCCAAACGGTGGGAGATGCAATATTCCGGCTTTTTGCTGCCTTCAACGCCATAACATGGTTTCATGAAGCACCCTTCCTGACGGCAATTCTTCTTTGTGCTGGGCTGCTTGGCGGCCGCGTGTTCAAAGCAGAGCGCTGCCCTCCACCCTGCCCCCAGGCCGTTGCTCGGCGCCCTGGGGCAGCCTGGTCGGAGGCAAGTCTCCTCGCTTGCCACAGCCACAGGTGCGGCCACCATCCCGTCAACAGCGTGTGTGAAACAAAGCTTAGTCCCCTTGCCGCCTTTGACACTGTAGCTGGGTATCTCGGAACAGCCTTCTCGGCGGTACGTCGCGCTCACGACGTCCACCATCCCATCAACGGCATGCACAGCGCAAAACTCTCGTTGCCAACTGCCGGCCACGCCGTAGCTGGCTTGGTTCAGGCAGCCCCCGCGAGCGCACGGGATGCTGGCCATGGCCACCATTTCGTCTAGGGCATGTTTGGCGAAAACCTCTCGCTTCCAATTGCCTGCCGCACCGTAGCTTGGGCCAATGGAGCTGTCTTGGTTGGAGCACCTCTCATCCGCACCTGCAACGCTTCCCAACCCGCCTGGAGCATCTTCCGCACCAATTTGCACATCTCCGGCGTTCGCTACGCCGGAAGACGGTTCCTTGCGGACGCCTCCATTGGCGCACATCATGTTCGCGACATATTCTATCCCATCCACAGCGTGTTCGGCACATAACATCGGCCTCTCGCTGCCTTCGAAGACGAAGAGCGGACTCTTCAGGCAGTTTCCACGGGTGCATCGTGAGCTAAGTACGTCCACCATGCCGTCCGACGCGTGAGCAGAGTCGAGTTCTGGGTTTACGTCGCTTGATACGCCAACCTCCTGCTGCTCGAAGGAGCCTTCTTCGAGTTCCTCCTTGCACGTGATACGCACCACCACGTCGACGACATGTTCGGCGCAAAACTCGCCCCATTTGCTGCCAGCGACGTCGTATGTTCGATGCCTGAAACAACCGCTGTATGCGCAGACCTTGTCCATAATGTCGGCCATACCGTTGGCCGCATGCTGGCCGCAGAACTGTCCGTTCTCGCTGCCCGCATAGTCGTAAATCGCCTCGTTCGAGCAACTTAACTTTCCGCACGTTTTGCGGCCGACTGCAGCCATTTCTTCAGCTAGCGTTGCCCTCACAAGCCTCTGCCCCCGTCACTGATTACCGTAGCCCAGCCACCGAGGAAAACACCAAAATGTCCGGGTTTGAGCGCCGGGGCTGCTGTTTCCTTGTCGTGAATTTTGGGATAGAACAGCCGGCGACAAAATCAAGAGGGCATCCGTCAGATTGTGATCTACACAAGTGGATCGACGGCGGCGGAGACGCTTGCGTGCGTATGGAATAGAGAAAAAGGTTTCACCCAAGTGAAGGTTCCGCGATGGGGGAAAAGGGGGGGTCGGGTTCGGTCGAGAAAAAGGCGGCGCAGTCGCAAAATAGTTGCTACCAGGTATGATTGTTCTATGAGAGAGGAAAGGCGCTATGTTTTCCCTGTCGACATGCTTGCACCATGTAACTACCCGGAAGGGATGGGGCAGAGAACCCCTCCTGTTGTATGCATGGCTCTGGATTGTTATCAGTACAAAAATGAGCAGGCCCCATGGATGACGGGCATTTTTCGCGGCAGGATCATAGACTAATAAAACTGATCGCAAAGAGGTCCCGTCGCAAGCGAATATGCCGATTTTACCTAGAACCGTCGATGATTGCTGAAGAGTCCAATGATGATCGGGACTTACCGACCGCCGAGGAGGGAAGCAAAGGTAGAGGCATGCCACGGTTGGGGCGGACTTCGAGTTTTTGAGGATTGAGGATCTAACCCAAAAAACTGACTTTTGAGAAAAATCAATTCGTAACCAGACGAGCAATCCCATGGTCAAGTCTATCAATTGGTATATATATATAAATATATATAAAGTCAATCGCGATCCTCTCGGCGCCACCGGAGATCTCGAAATTTTTCCCTTCGTCTCGGCCTCAGACCGGGATCCGTTGAATCCCGATCTCGGGGCAGACTCTCGCTTTCTCGCCCGCTCTCTTCTCGAGCTTCGCACCCCTGGCCTCGGCCCTGCGTCCTCCAGCGCGCGTGGCACCAGGCTCGCCCTCCCCGCCGACAGGGGCGACTCTCAATCTTGATTTCTGGTGCGGATCTCGGGCAGAACGCAATTTTGGCTTGGCTGCGGCTGCTGTGATTGGCTCCACTTTTGCTGTGCTCTGTTTTTCGGAGATCTTCAAGGAGATCGTTGACGTTGGTGCTGCGCTGCAAAAACTCGGTATAACTACGTTTGTTGGCGGCTAAAATAAATCCTGCTATTTCGTATTTAGTAGGACAACTACCGCAGCGCTCGGCCTTGTACTCGTCGTGTAGGCTATCTTTAGCAATGTGGTCATACTGATGAAAAAGTGACCGCGAATCTTACAGCTGCAGTTCAAATATCGGCACGCCCTCGGCTTTATTTTTTTTCCCTTTTTTTAAAGTATAAATGCCAAAAAAAAGGTATACCTGTTCCATTTAAGCCAAAAAAAGGTACATATTGAAACGTAGTAAAAAACGCACACCACGAGCGGTGTTTTTTTTTTGGCCATGGGAAACCATAAACATTTTTTTTGCAGCAGCAGCAGTTGTGAATGTGCGGCCTCGAGAAAGGGTTTTAGCCAAACCTTTTTGTATGGCTCGTTATGTATTCATGTGTGAAAATGCTTCGATTGTTTTCGTGATTTCACTCACTTTTACTGTGTATAGTAGCTATAGCAGCCACGTCGTTAGCATACGAGCAGAACTAACATCGAGATAAATTTGAGGCTGTGCTGCTCTTTAACCGCACAATTTCAGCAAGCAGCAGCAGTATACAAATGGGAAGAGACCTCGTACGTGTTGCCATATA
>JAYJMJ010291231.1:0-10744 GCA_036873875.1 Laminaria ephemera
CATAATTATATATACGTAGTCTTATCACCGGTGAGGGGGCGGGCGGAGGGGGGGGAGGGGGGGTTGGGGAGGGGGGAGATTTATAACATCCAAAAATATGTTTAGTTTTGTCACGACAACCCAGCGCCGACCACTTCTCTTCGCCGCTTCTCCAGTTTCGCTGAGGAGCAAAAGCGGCAAGACAGGGAGCAGTACGTTTTTTCGATAGCTTTTGTCTATCGCTTAGCCTCGTGGTGGTTATCCATTCGTATCGGTTCCTCTCAGCCTTCGATGTAAGCAACACAATACACTGCTTACTCGGCCGATTTTTGTATCGCCTGGCTTCCTGATGGCTGTCAGTAGCGCTTTCCCTCAATTTTCGCTGTGAATACAACGAGCCATTCGCAAGATGAACGTGAACCAGGCAATGTGTAGGTGGGCCGATACTTTGTCAGGATGATGCAAAATTCACGGTTAAGCTGGTGAATATGCGCGCGCCTTGTGTCCTTGGCTCCCTTGTGTCCATGGCTGATATTCGCCCATGGAAATCACCAAATGCAGATCACCACTATGATCAAGCATCGACTCAAAAGTAGCAACACAGCAAAATTACCCACATTCGGAGCGGATTTAGGTATCCTGCTTTCTCACCGAGAGCACCAAGGAAGTGCTAGGATTTTTCTGCCTCTCCGAGGCAGCGATAAACAGCCATGACGTATCTGCGCAAAAACGGGGTGTGAATACGTGGTATTCGTGTGAGTTTCAGACACGCAGACAACTTGAAGTTAAAGCCCATTTCGTCGTGATTGCCCTTAGCGCATACATACGAAGGGTGCTGCAATAAAGGTAGCAAGTGTTTCACTTGTTTGTAAACCTATTTTCTGAATGACGGAGATCATTAACCTGAAATCGCCCGAATTTCAGACTTGTTTTGCGTGATGATTTTTTGTACGCCTAGGCGAAGTGATTTGTTGATCGGGTTCCACGTTCATTTTTGTCAAAATCAGGTTTTGGGTGAGATATAGAGCTCCTCAAGTCGGGAGCTACAGAAACAAATTGGTGCACCTCTATCTTACCGTAGCATGTGTCATACCTGGCATTAGGTATCAGGTAAGTCAGCCACGACGCGGAATGTAATGCAGAATGCCCTCGAACGACGTATGTATGTACCCTTGGAAGAACGGAGTATCGACCAATTTGGTCGCACGCACATACCCGGTATACTCGTAACACCTGTAAATTAACTGCTGTTGTAGAGGTTTATCTGTCTGGGTTTGCCTGGTGCTCCCCTCTAATAGGGCGTAACGGGAAGAGAACGTTCAAGGGGGCAATGGTGAGAAGTCCCTTTAGGGTTAATGCGTTGTTATGCGATATGCGGCGTAAATACCATATACCAGGTACATATATTGTGATACGTTCATTGTTTTCCATCCCATGCATAATCTTTACCCCTTTTGTTTCCTTCTCCATCCATACTGTAGTCGTAACTCAGACCCGGGGTCCCACATAGCAGGCTCATATAACTCCCCCCCTAGTACAGTATGCGCCTTCATTTATTTCGCTTGAAGGGTGTACATTATTTTCTGCCCTCGTCAAATCGTGTCCATTTTTGCATACACACGCTTCTGTAGGTGCTATCTCGGTCGATTCGGTGCAAAATAAAGAACCCCATGGGGGTGCTCGAAACAGTGACCTCGACCTTAGCAGCTTTCGAGGTTCACCACTAGACCACCGGCGCGACCAGGTAGTCAAGAGCTAACAGACGATTTCCATTGTGGGGATGACGGGGGTAGGTTTTCTTGTTGTTTCCCTGGCGCCGAGGGCACCCAGAAAACAAAAAGACCACGACCCACACTACCATGAACGGTCTGTACACCTGCGCGATCTCCTACTGGTATTGATGGAGTTACACGCCCTCTTCGAAGACAACTCTCCATCTCCGAGCCGTTTGGACTAAAGGCAGTAGGTAGTCCATGCTAAGGGAAGCCACGATAAAGATAAACTGTATATAGAGGACCTCAAACTTCAACGCACCGGTTTTTCCCCTTTTAAAGGACGTCATCCCTTATGGTGGACGAAACACTCAGTAAGGGACCCCAGGTCCCCTAAACGGGGCGACCACACTGTCTCCCACATTAAAAACGCCACATGGTTTGCTAGAACAGCGAGTCATGGGCTATAGGGGCCACATTTGTTAAGGGACGTCGGGATGTAAGGGACCCTGCCTCTCCGACGCACCTGATATATTCCATTTTGGCCATTGCAACTCTGGCTTCGGAACGGCACACTTTGTTTTCGGGAAAGTATATTATATCTTGAGTAAAGACAGGGGAATCATGTTGCGATGAATGGCTGTCACTGTGTGCACTTATCTGCTACAATGCTTTATCTCTTTGTTGTTGCTGCTTTATTGTCCTACAAAGTGCTGCCGAACCTTACTGTGAGTGATGTGCTGGTGTGAAGCACCCCCTTTCAGTGGTCTTTTTCAAAAACTAACTAACCCCAGCGGCGAGTCCGAATATAGCGGGAATTCGTCGGCAAGCTGCTCAAGCAATGGTTGTTTTTAAATGTATCAATCGATTTCAACAACTTTTGTTACCCCGAGTGGCTGAAGTTGGTAAATGCCAATCTCTTCGCTTAATACACATAGAGTGTCCCACGTTTGATCGCCGGCATCAATTGCAAGTTAACTGTTATTTTTTCAGGCGCTATCGAACCGAAAATGCACACACACACAGCTTACCGTATATGCCGGTGCATACCACCCGGGACGTTGCATATCACACCCCTGGAGTACACCACCCGGGTGATGAAATATTTAAAATCCGAAAACAATCACCCGATTTATCACCCGGTTACGTTGTTTGCCACACACCCTGGGGTGTAATGCCTCATAATATGTAGGACACCTCCAAGATATCTGCTCCAGGAAATGCAGGACGGGCACAGCAACAACCATCCCGTCGGTCATTTCTGGTGTGTTTTGATTTCGCACGGACGTATGCTACTATAGAGATAGCACTTTTGGGCAAAAACATTTGTGATTATCAGGGCTCCTCAGTCGAGGAAGTGCCTATTACGGTGGACCATAGTAATAAGGACCCACGATATACACAAAAACCTATACATTTATATTTTTTTACTAACCATATTTGGTCCTGATTACTATGTTGCTCCGTAATAGTATCGTTGGAGCACCGTTTGGGTTTCGCGATATTGTTTGATATACACCTAGGCCATGGGATTGGGTTCATCAAAGTTCACTTTAAATTGTCTCCAATTAGGTTTTTGGGTTAGCTACGGAGTTCCTTAAGATAAGAGCCTCGAAATAGGGGACGCGTGCTACGAGAGGTAGTACTTTTGGGCAATTTTTTTTCTGAATGACGGGGCTCCTTAACCCAAAATCGTCGGAATGTCTATCCTTGTTTTGGAATATGAACATTTCTACTATACCTCGGCCATGGGCTCTGGTCATCGGGTTGCGCTTTCAGTTTACTCAGAATACGTTTTTGGGCGAGTTATGAAGCTCCTCGAGTGAGGAGAGCCCCAGAAAAAAAAACGGTCCACGTTTACCGCATCATGTGTCATAGATAGGTGCATTTCTACCGTAACATACGTCCACGTCAAACCAGACCAACACGACCCTTCACCTAATACGGAGGAACATAGTAATCAGGACCAAATATGGTTAGTAAAAAAAACTAAATGTATAGGTTTTTGTCTATATCGTGGGTCCTGATTACTATGGTCCACCGTAATAATCGTAACCTTAACCCCAGCCTTTTTGGGGGCTCGAGATCATCAGGGGCAGTCGCGCGAGTCCGCCCCAGCGTGCTTGTAGTGTGGCTGTCCCTTGTAGTCGCGGTGTCATCACACCCCCGTTTATCACACCCCCGTACGGTTGGCAACGGCACCGTAGAACACGGGGCTCACTACGTGAGCTAGACCATCAGGGTACCGCTATTTTGTTTTTCTCGTTTTGAATGTTTTGGCGGTAACCGAGATGGCGGTCGAGTTAGGTCATATTGTCCGGGGTGGAGAACCTTAACTCCGTGCAAGGGAGATGGTATCACGTAGTGTGTACCTGGTAATTGGTAAGGCACCCACGAGACAGTTACATACTACACCCATTGCTGTCTCCGGAAGTGGCCACACCAGAAAACAAATAAATTAATTCGACGCTGTCATCCGACATGCAAGAAAGTACGCACAAGGTGCGGAAGTCCGCCTCGCAAGTAGTTCTTAGTAGGATGCAGCTCACCCTTCATGCGACTCGCCGAACTCTTCACGGCGCTTCGCGTTTGATGCGCGCGATGTCTGCCTGGTCGGTGAAAACCCGACGTGCTCTGTGCTGGCATTGCAGGGATGCGAGGGTCAATGGCCATGTATGACTACGGCTATGCATGAAACGAGTTCACCCCCCCTAAATCATGTTTTTTCGCTCGGTAAGGCGTTTTATCAAGTTCAAAACGACAACCCAATTCATCACCGGGGGACGTTGCATATCACACCCCTGGAGTATATAACACAAGGGTGCTTTGGTTTTTTGGAGCCCCAAAGGTTTATCACCAAGGGTGTGATGTATACCGTCATACACGGGTAACCACTGCAGGCATGATGCCCTAAATTCGAATATAACGACGCAGAAAAGTCAGAGAGAGCAAACGGGCGACCGCGCCTCCTTTGCTCGACAAAAACCCATAGCGCGACTTATAGCAAACGGAGAAGGAAGGTGTTTGTGCTTAGAGACCCCGGGTCTTAGTAGTGCTGGCCAAGACGAAGGGTAAATATGTGAGCGGTACCAGCAGGCAGCATACACAAGCCCATACTCGTCACGCTGCATCCCGTTTCCCCCTTTCTTAGAACATAAGACCGGTTCCCCAGCACTTGCTTGCCATTGTGCTGAATATTTCACAACAAAAGTAACATTCGTTTTGTCTGTATGTGGTTTGCTTCATGCATGTTGGGTGAGAAGTGATGATTTCGTTTTCTTTCGTCCGATATCTGGGATATATCGAATTCCATATACAATCCCCCTCTACTTTCCCCGGGAGCATGGGTACCGGTGAATGGCCTCATTTGTCTGGAGCTTTATCTCGTATGCATACTTCGACGTATATCTAATAGCGTCGGACTGGCGCTACAGTAGGGGAGGGGCATCTTTAGGTTTTATTTTTCAGCCGTCCGGCGCCACTCGGAAGAGCGAATGCCCATTTTGTTTGCGGTCTTCCAGCTTTATGCTTTTCGATTTCGCGATTTGCACTACCTTGGGATTCTTGTCACTTGCGCTGCGCCAACAAAACAAAAAATCCTGTTTGGAGAGAACTGATGAATCACTCGTCCGAGTGGCCTAAACGAGGTAGTGAAAATTATAGTATAACACCCCTCTACCGTAAGACCAGTCGTCGACAGTTTCTTTGTTTGGTTATCGCATTTGCCATCCGCAAACGAATGTGCGAAATAAAAATCTAACACCCGGTCACAGCTAAACAGCTGCTGTAGAAAGCTCCAGAAACAAGAAATTATCTCGAACCTGGTAAAACTATTGTTTGAAATGTTCAAGATGTGCTCAACCCCAAACGGCGAACGCTCTTCCATTCGCCAATTCCCAGCACTTAACCTCTTGCCTACAGAGTGACATATTTATTATTCAGCCGCTTGCTTGCTAAATCGCCCGCATATCCCCCCCCCCCCCTCCCCCTGCCGCCTGCCTTGTACGAGGTTTGGTTTACTACGTGCCGCCATCGATTCCGAGAATAGAGTAACACACATATTTTCATTCTGAGCGAGATTGTGTTCGACATTTCCTGCCACCTAACCGCGTTTTTTCCTCCAGCGTGCTTCGAAGGGGGTGCACCAGTTTGTTTCTGATGCTCCTCACTCGAGGAGCTCTGTACTTCACCCACAAACTGTTTTTTTTGTAGATAAAGTGTTCAAACCGAGGAACAAACCCGTGGCCTAGGTATACACAAAAATCGTATAGCAAAGCAAGAATGACATCCGGACGAATTTGGGTTCAGGAGCCCCGTCATTCAGAAACAAAAACGCCGAAAAGTGCTACCTTTATCGCGGCACGCGTCCCATTTCAACTCGTTCCGCCGCTTGCTTGCCATTTCAGGCCGAATCACAATTCCCCCTGCAGCTTTCCCTGTATACTTGGTCCTATGTGTTTGTCATCCGACCATGTGCGGCAGCAAGAGCTTTAACGTCGATCACTCACAAACATTCGCAGACAGACGACGACAAAAATGTATTAATGAATGTATATGTTTCCCCCGTGTGTGTCGGTGTCGACCCCGGGATCAGAGAAACCCGTACGAATACATGTATGTGGAAGACCGCGGCCATCTTCACAATGCGCGTCGTGTTCAGTATGTCGCAACATTCGCACTTCTGATTTTTCCTGAGTCACCTCCATGACGCGATCTATAAATTCCCCGTTCGTGTTGATGCAACATATATAGTTAGTCCCATCATGACAGCTCTCTGGTGTCAGCTCTTTGTTGGCTCAGGTACCCAGCTGCCCTCGCTTTTGGAGTGCAAAGAAAGGTTAATCATTCCCAATACCCGTGGACGCTGTCGAATTTAGACTTTTGCCAACTCACCATACGCGTTAACGCGTGGAAACAGCGCAGTGCATCCTACGGTAGGGACGCACACCAATTTTCTGACGCTCTTCACTGGAGGAGCTCTACACTGGCGTAAAAACAAAAAAACAAATGTCCAACCCGATGAACAACCCCATGGCCTTTGCACGTTACTAATATTTTGTAAACACACCATAATTTTGGTTTTCGAACGATTTTGGGTAGTTTCTCAATCGAGCAACCGCGTCGGTCGGAAGAAAACCTTAGGCCACAATGTGTTAGCCCTATCGAAGCATGCGTCAAACGCCAAAGTCGGCGTCTCCGAGAGTCCTTGGCGTCAAGAATATCAGCTCCAGATTCAAATAAACGTTCGCTACCAAATGTTTTGTACCATGTAGTTTTGTATTACATCGTAGTGTGCCGTCATCGTGACCAGTGCAAATTCGGAACCTTTAACTGGCATGAACACAAAGTTTTTGCAGAGATAATTGATTTGTCATTATTTGTTTGCCTTGTGGTGCAATCTCTTTGGCGACTCGCTCTCGTTCCTTGAGCGTTGCGGGGTCAACCTCAGAAACCTTGTGAATAAAGCAGTTTTGTTATTCTAATAAAAAATTAAAGTACACTACGTACAGCTGTGAGATCTAGGATTTCGTCGAAACTCATCTTTGCAAGCTGTGTGTGTGTGATATTTTTGGGTGATGGCTGCCTTGTCATGAGATCTTTACGAAAACCAAGACGAAAAATAAAGTCAGCCTTCCGTCATCGGAACTGCTCCCTTGTTACTGCTAATAGCAAGTATCCATAAACAAATACATAATAAACGTCGCGCATTTCGCAAATAAATTCCGGGCTTCGTACCAGGTGCACTCAGTCGAAACTCTATTAATAGAACTTCCGATGACTTACCCAGAATACGACAATTAGTTACTGCTGTACTTGTGCACAGAGTTCAGTCATACCAGGTACCTATTTAATGTTCGCCCTTTGCTCTCGTACTTACCTTTCTTTGCAACTTCTGTTGGGTATCCTATTACGTAGATCTGACGTCTTTCTTGGAGCGACCCGCCCGCTTTTTCTGGTTCTCGGCTCGATAATTATTCCGTGTCCGGAACACCGCATCCCGCCGCCCGTCGACTGAATTACAAAAATGAGTTTTTTTTAACCCCGCTACAGCAGTATACGCAAAGCTTTGTGTTGATTGTGCTTTGGTACGTGATGCGGGTATGACAATGATTGATGCTATTAGGGAGTTCCTATGGTAGATTTGCTCTAGTGTAATGGGATGTTCGTAGCGGAATATCACCGGCTCGGCGGCTTTTTCAGTAGCTCATGTTTTACCTCAGCCTTTCTTCTCTATCCGTGCTTTACATTTACTTTGGAGCTTTGGTGCTCTCAACTTTATGATACCTGATGGCTACATGCACGCCCGAGGAGCGCGCTACATATACTGATACTTCTTGTACTTCTGTGTCGGCAACCGACCCCACCACCCAGCTACTGCCCGCCAGCTAGTAAACCCTTTTAATGCTATCTTGGGTCTAAGAAGCACTTTGACTTTGTGCGGACACCCTGGTACACTCCTTGGTAGAGTGTCCATTCACCACCTGGAAAGAAGCGAACTTCCCGAGTTACAGCCATGCCCACCACACGGGGTGCAAACTCCCGACCAACCCTGTGCAGATATGAATTACCTTCATAATTGCGCCCCTTCGTTGGTACAATAACTATAGTATGGTGGCAAACTATACTTCGAGGTAGACTCGAAAAGTTCTTGTGGTGGGAAGTAATGTCTCTATAAAAAACCCGGGACAAAATATATACAACAACAGCGGCATAATCAATGGCGGGAATGTCAAGTTGAAGTGGGCGCGTGCACCCTTTATTTTGGGTGTAGGCTCTACTGATTGTGTGCTTCGTATATTTATTTGTACCATGCGGCATGGTAGCAGCATTTTTACCTTTCGTTTAATATGTGGGGGACATCTCGGTGAGGATAAGTCCACAGTCTAAAATACAATGGCGGTAAAACTAGCACAGCAGCTGCACTGAAGGTCCCCACTGTATTTTTTCTACACGTGTTTTCGTGTCCGTATTCCTGTACAACAACCGGTGCACCACACACACACAGGTGGCATGCGACCTGAGCACCAATGAACTATACCTACCTGTCAGTTATGTATTGGGCGCTCCTCTTCTAGATGTGCTGCTGCTGCTGTGCCGCGGCGGCGTTGTCACGGACGTGGACGAGGCCTCAGCCGCAGACCTCGTCGTAGCAAACGTGTAAAATGCGCCATCCCCTAGTGTTCACCCCCTAGTGTTCATTTACTTTATTTTATAGTTAGTGGTAAGGACAGTCGTTTTGTGTGTGCCGATCTCCAACAGGGCTACAATGCCGCCGCCTTATCAAGCGTCGCCTTCACCAAAGTAGACTATGTATAGAAATCAATGGCAATGCTTTCTTCAAGTAGCTCCCTGGGTTTTTGTTCTTCAATGTTTAGCTGTTTATGAGCGAGCAACTTTTTATATTCTATGCTTCACAGTGTCGGATGCCAAACACGATAAAAAGAACAAATAATTACCTGATACAAGCTGGCACCATGTAACTTACCATGAACGTATATAAACGCGGTTATTTTGCCTAGCAATGGCGCCAGTATTTTACCTTCAGTATACCCGAAGCCCATCGAAGCCCATCGTCACATGCTTGTGTCAGACTGCCCTATTTTGCGGTAGATAGGTGCGTTCGGGACAATCGCCGTCTCGACGGGGCGGACGATCTCAGATACGCACAACGCGAACGAAAACAATGTATTTTACCGATGACACTCTCCTGCTGCACGCATCAGACAGACCAGTGCTCTAGATTAGTCACGGCAGACAGATCCCTCATCCATATATTATCTGATCTGCAGGGTCGAACACATCTATCTTTGCAGGGTGATCTGTGCCAGATATGATCTTTATGATCTGTTAAAGAACGTGTTCGTCGGGTGGGATATATATGAACTATTCAGCTCTTGTGCGTTTCGTCTCCTCAACGGCAGATATAGCAGCTGTTAGTAGGTGATCTAGATCATGATCTATCTGTCCGACGTGTGAACTACTGGTAATGAGGATACAACATCACACGTTACCGGTCCGGGAACCCTCCTCCGAGAGTGGATTTGTTTTTGCTTCTTGTATTTTGCGTTCGGGTGTTACTGTCTCTTCTCTCAACCCATACGTTCCAGGGCAGGAAGCACACACAGACAGGTGTACAGCCTTGGGGACACGTATTTCACCCTATATCGTTTCCTTCGAAGGTGTGGAAATTATAAGGTGGTTTATGTCTTGGATTTGTATGAGTGCATTTGTTGTTACTCCCGGCATTAAAGTTTGTTAGCGTTAGATGTATTGTTTTGTTTCGCCCTCCGACAATGTAGCGTAGATGTCGTTCCGATAGAAATCGAACATCCTTCCGTAAAGCAGTAGTATCTCTCCTATGACTCTATATTGAATAGAAAATCGACGGCGGAGATGTCTCTCGAATTGGTCAGCACTTACCTGTGCAAGATGCGTTACACATCGATCGGTCGCACGGGTTCTAAACGCCCGTGAATCGTCAATGGAAAATCAATTTCTAACAACAAAATGCCGGTGTAAGACTACTAGACCTATAGCCAGGAAGAGTAAAGTTCGGAAGAAATGCTTCTTTTCGCCTTTGCCCCGACTTTGTGGCTCGAGGCAAGGAACAATTTATCCGACCGAATACCGTCCTAGTCGTACGCCATGACTACTTCAGAGCACGCCAAGACACGACAATAGTAATAGACGGGATCACAATATGAGGTAGAGTTCTTGCGCAGGTTTCCTGTTTTATGGGTTTATTCCCTTGGTTAAGCTCATGCTGCTCATTTTCGGATGGCTAAAACGATAATAAAATTAACGTACACCTATATCTGCTACACGGCACGGTCTGTTTTTGGTTCAAGTCACTCTCAGGCGTGGGGCTGCTGCAAAACCGCCGCTTGTTGGGACGCCCCGCGAAAAGCACAGGATCAGCAGCAAAATGCTGCATCGAATAGAAATACAGAATAAATCAATGCACGAGGTCTATCTCCAGGAACGCTGAAATTATAGAATCACCCCCCCCCCCCCCCAAATCACTTATCTTTTTTCACTTTGTACACCCCCCC
>JAYJMJ010291242.1:0-10744 GCA_036873875.1 Laminaria ephemera
TCGGCACGGACACTGGTTGTGCTGGATGTAGATGGGTGGAAATATCAGTTTTAATGTGAAGAACACACACACACATTTAATATCATGTAATGCAGGTGTGTCATTTTGTTGTATTCTTCCTTGCGCGAGCGTAGCGGGCGGCGTCAGCCGCCCGCGGAGCGGAGCCCTTGTACACAGTACAATCTGCTCCCAAATTTCTTATTTCCCCGGAAACCTCACGCTGAGTTTCTTGAGACCTCTTTCTTGTGAGAAGGCCCGTATCATGATTCACTCTGCAATAGCTCAGAACTTAGTCAAGGTCTACAACGGATAGTCTACCTGGTACACGTGTACCAGGTATCAGACAGGAGTAGCTCACACGATCACAGGCCGTCGTTGGTGCATGTATGTGCAGTCCTACAGATTGACTGGTGTTTTTATATGTGAGGTTTTGTGTGCAAGCAAACACCAGGCTGTGGGCATGCGATACTGAGAGGTAAACAAACGGCACTTTCATGTTGGGGCAATGAACCCATCCTGGTCACCAACCTTGCCGGCCTGGTCTAGCCTTCTAGGTCGCCGACCACACCAGCCGGCACAATGGACGAACACGAGCAAACCCACTACGCCGATAGCTTTCGCAACACGCACGTGCGATCGGACCAAGTGCCTTATGCTTCAGCTCCCAGCTCCGCCGTTGATGAGCGAGCGCACAGCCGCTGACACGTCGCATGCCACATGAAATGTTGCAAAACAAGACGCAACCTCCAAGCATCTAGCCCGTTGAATCCGACCACAGCACTCGTATGGAGACGGGGGGTAGGGGTCTGATGACGCTACTACTACTGTTGCTACTACTGCTACTGCTGCTGCTGTTGCTGCCGCTGCTGCTGCTGAGCAAGCACGTTGTTTACTCGCCTTAGGGTTAGGGCCAGCCTTCATGCTCAGGGCTGATGTTGCTCGTGCGTCGCAGGAGCTCCTTCCCTGCTGCCGGAGCGCCGGAGTGGTCACCACGAAGCCGCACACATGCTGGCAAGCAAGCGCCCAGAGGGACGCGAAAGCTACCGTCCTCATTATGTTTGCCTCGTTTGTTGGTGGAGTGTTTCCTCGCTGGGGTGTCGCGGCGTCGCAGAAGGTTCGGCAGGCCAAGAAATCAACACCATAATTCCCGATATGAGCATCCCTTCCAAACAAATGGAAACCTTTTTTGAGAAACGGCTCAAAATCTCAAATCCTTCATGTGTCATGCCTTGCGTTGGATCTTTTGCTCGTGGATCCTCCTCCTATCCTCCTCCTATGGATACGTAAACCAGCACGGGTACTGCTCATACTACTCGTACTACTCGTACGGGGGTATGTTCTACGACGCACAGCAGAAGGGGTCAAGAGCAACGGAAATTGTCACCCCAAAGCACGGAAACCCCTGTCTTGATTCCACGTGCTGCTTGACCAGCTCTGCTTGGCTGTTCTCCCTCGGGTAGACGAAGGTGGGGCGTCGATGACTACGACTGCGGAAGCCGGGCAGCACCAAGGCCGGCCAGAGAATCGGAAATTTTAAGGATTCACCCCGGAGAGGTAGGCAGACGAGAAGAAGTAGTCCCGCTGTACGTAGGCTGTACACAGCTCGTCCTGTTCGGAATGCTGCAGCTGGCATAGGGCAGCCGTCAATCTCTGCTTGCGTACGTACTCGTAGGATGAACTACTGGTCGAAACCAAGAATTTGAAGCTGAGAGGGTAACTTAGGCTGTTCGCCGTGGGAAGGAGAAACGTATGGATGTATGGCATTTAGAGCGGCATTTACGCGACAGCACGTAAGAAATTGGGAGTATTTTATGGCTGGAATTATCACGAAACATAACAAAAAATGGTTTTGTACTGAAATTAGTGTTTGGCACACCTTGCCTTTGTTTTCCCCTTTTTCTTGATGGCTTCTTAGCCTGGCCGTTTAGAGGTATGGGAGTGTGTTGAGATATTGTCTTGGTACACCCTCGACAGGTGGTAGCACAGGTTTTGACCGAAACAAATAATAACACCGTCACCGTCCGTGTCTTTATCGGCCTACAGGTAGTAGGTGCTGGAACACGGCAGCACAATGGGCGGCGGGGTGTCATCCGCCGCTGCGGAGCAGATGGACGAGATGATGGCCTATTCTGTCCTCCTAGGCAGGACCATCACGTGCATGAGTTTTCCAGGTACTTATACACCAGGCACTAGAAGAGTGGGAGTAATGAGGATTTTTCAGTCCACGGGCACGGTGGAAATTTCTTTTTACGGCAGTAACCACGGCAAGCCGCGGCATCTTCCGCGGCATGCCATGGCGACCCGCGGCTTGCCACGGCAATCCCCACAGCAATTTCCACGGCAACGTCCGTGGCAACAGCCGCGGCATTTTCTGCGGCAACAGCCAAGGTAGTATCCGCGGTAATATCCGCGAAAAATGTCCACGGCCGTGTCCATGTGTCCGCGGCAGTACCCACGTAAACAGCCGAGGGTATATCCGCGGCAACACCCGTGTAGACATCCGCGGCACTGTCCATGGTCGTATCCATGTCCGCGGCAGTACCCACGGAAACAGCCGCGAGTGTATCCGCGGCAATAACCGCGGTTAGCCCCACGGCAATATCCGCGGCAATGCCCGTGTCGATATCCGCGGCAACATATCCGCGGAAAAATCCACCGCAATGTCCCCGGCAAGCAATCCACGGCAAAAACCACGGCAATATCCGCGGCAATATCCGCGGCAATATCCACGGCAAAACCCACGGCAGCATGCACGGCAATACCCGCGGAAATGTCCGCGGCAATAGCCATTGCAAATAGCCGCGGAAATTTCCACGACGACGTCCACGGCAATGTTCACGGCAAGACCCACGACTATGCCCGCGGCAAGCCCCACGGTAATGCCCACGTGGAGGTCCGCGGCAGCATCCACGGAAAGTTTCAGAGCCAACCCTTCTCGCCACACGCGGTGTACACATATTTACCTTCGCACCATTTTGCTGAGACGAAAATCAAAGCGCCCCGAAGTGGTGTCACAACGCTGCCCAGGGGCCGTGGGCACCGCCGCGGACATTGCCGTGGACATTGCCATGGACATTGCCGTGGGCATTTCCGTGGATATTGTCGTCGACATTGCGGTGGGCATTGCCGTGGACATTGCCGTGGGCCTTGCCGCCGAGGTTGCCGTGGATGTTGCCGCAGAAGTTGGCGTGGACATCGCCGTGGACATTGGCGTGGACATTGCCATGGTCATTTCCGTGGGCATTGCCGTGGGCATTTCCGTGGACCTTGCCGTGGCCATTGCCGCGGGCATTGTCGTGGACCTCGCCGTGGAACTTATCGTGCACCTTGGACATGACCGTGGCTATTGCCGTGGTCAGTGGACATTGCCGTGGACCTTGCCGCGGACCTTGCCGTGGGCGCTGCCGCGGACATTGCCGTGGGCATTACCCTGGAGTGCCGTGGACATTTCCGTGGGCGTTTCCATGGGCCTTGCCGTAGATATTGCCGTGGGTATTGCCACGGACCTTTCCGTGGACCTTACCATTTGCCGTGGACTTTGCCGTGGGTATTGCCGTGGGTATTGCCGTGGGCATTGCCGTGGCGCTTGCCGTGGACCTTGCCGTGGCAAGCCGCGGCAATTCTTGCCGTGGATTGCCACGGGCACTGCCGCGGCTTACCACGGCATGCCGTCGTGGATAGCCATGGGCGTCGCCGTGGGTAGCCGTGGCATGCCGCGGCTTGCCGCAAAAAAAGTCAAATAATGTACATCCCCCATTTATGAAGTGTATGGTACAGGGCAAACATGCGCCATTGTGTTAGTATTGTGTGACATAATGGAGGGGTTTCCATTGTGTGGGAAGCATTAGTATGGAAACCGCCATCGACCTGACCCTGACTGCACATACAATAATTTGATCCAGGCCCAACGTATATAATAGTGTCTTGAGTGGTGTCGCGCACTGTGTTTACGTTTGCTTATTGTAAAATACAGGCATGCACAGCATACGGGACTTTAATATGCTCCCCGAGCAAGAGAGGACGAAAAGCAGCGCCAAGAAGAAATACTTAGGTGAGAAAACCCCTTTGAAATCGACGACCTGCGTATTAAAGATAGCAACTGCAGTTAGCTGTGATATGTACGAGTACCAGTAATGTCGGATCAGTTGGCTCAGACATATATGAGATTAGTGTGTACGGTTTCGTAACGGTTTCATGGTAGAGGGACCCTAATAAACCGGTCCTACGACATCTACGTAGTATGCCCGAGGTTTTTACGTATTGTTTTCTAGGTTACAGGGTACAGGGTATCCTGTTTGTTTGTTTGTTGTATGATTTCGAGCTGTGATCGATCGAGTGCTCCACTCTCTCACTTCTCCACTGCTCTTCTCCTTCGTCTCCTCTTCGACACCGCTAATAATAAACACAACAACTGGGACCATCTCTTTTATCAGCTCCGAGGAGCTCGCAGCTCATGCTGTACCAGTCGGTTAACATCGAATGAAAGTGCTTTCTCTTGTCACATGCAACAGGGGTCGTCAAATCCGCATTACTGCGTGCTGTCGGTCGAGCCGAATTTAGTTGTAAAACTGTCGTTGGCAACTGCTATATTGTTAGGTTGGCGTCAAAAATCGGTTAGGTTGTCACACATATTTTTGCTCTATTTCGTAGTGGTCTTCTTTTCTGCTGGTTTGTCATTTTCTGTGATTGACACTCACGCTGCTAAGTGTCAGATCGCCAAAATAGATATTACCAGGGGTTTTCACGGGTCGTAACCCGACCCTGGATCGGGTCAGGAGGTTTTCAAAATGTCGCGGGCCGAGTCGGGTCGGGTCAAGAGGCGTTCGAAATCTTTCGAGGTGGGTCGGGTCGGGTCGGGTCGGGATGTTTTCAAACCTCACGGGTCGGGTTGGACCACGCTGACCCGACCCGACCCGACCCGCGAGAAGTGACCTGACCCGTCAAAAGCCCTGGATATTACGAATATAAAGGCGGTAAACTAGCGAATTGTAGTGGTTTTATTACGAGACGAGATCTAGTTAGTATCCATACCTGAGGGAGACAATATTTGCTGCGCTGGAGCTAGCGTCGATCTATAACATGCATCGGGTAATCGGCCAGCCAGTCAACAAGCCTGCGACCATGAACAAAGTGAATATAAACGCGACATTGTGAAAGTTAGGCTCACAAGACAACGAACACGAACCAAATACGCCCACTTGGCAATACCTAACAAGGTGGAAATCGAGGGGGGGAAAAAATCACTCACGGTTTCCAACGTTTTGGAGGCTTAAAACCTGTCCCCAACAAAAAAAAACTTTTTAAGCAGTTTTTCGTTTTTGAGAATAAAAACGCATCCTGCCCGGTTTTCGTTTTTTCGAAGATGCTATCTGGTGCCTAACTCTACTAGTGACACCTAGTGGACCTCCGATGTGTATTTTGTATGTCCTCGCATTAATGTCAAAAATGTCCACAGGGTCAAAGGTTGGGGGCCTCGCCTTCCGCAATGAGCACGGGCTATAATAACCGGTGTTCTCGTTTGTGAACAAACGCCTCCTATCCGGTTCTAGGTTTTCCGAAAATGCTATCCGGTGCTCACCTATACTTGTGATACCTTACTGTCCTCCAACAGTATTTTTGTATCTTTGTCCCTCGCAAAATGTCAAAAGGTTCAGAGGGCAACGAAAGGTTGGGGGGGGGGGCTCGCCTTCCGCAACGAGAACGGGCTTGCGTTAACCGGTTTTTCAGTGTTGAGAATAATAATGCCTTCTATCCGGTTTAAGGTTTTCCGATAACACCATCCGGTGCCCACCCCCTGCTTGTGACACCTGGTGGATCTGCTCCGTCATGCAAGTGTTTTTTTGTTTTTTTGCGTTATCGCTCTTACCTTCCAGCTCAACTCGTAGGAGGTTTTACCCTCAGCGACCTTCTGGACAAGCCGTGGTCACAGGTGGTGACTTTCCTTCTCCCCGCCGTGTGTCCTCGCCAAAAATTGCAAAAACACGTTCAGAGGGCGGCGAAAAGAGCTCGCCTTCCGCGGCGAGCACGGGCGAAGAAAGCACGACCACTACCACCAGCTCCGGCAGTAGCGAAGGCCCCCCTCCCCTGATCAGCTCGGAGTTGGAGGACAAGTTCACTGTGGTGGTAGACGGCGACGTCATCGTGCTCGACGATGTCACCAAGCAGGTACTGGCGCGGCTTAGTTTTTGGGAGTAGAACGTAGATATCGTGTATCGCGAGAGAGAGGTGGAGACGGTGTAGTAGGTGGAGTAGATCGATGTTTGGTCGAAAGTAGCTACATACAGAATGGAAGTAGCCTAAGTGCATATAGGTTTCCTTCTTGTTTTTTTTTTGGTTTCCCTTGGTTTTCTTCTTCTGTCTGGGGATGTTTTATCAGTGATCGATGTTGATTCTTGTGCTGCACATTTTCGAGTTTCCAACATACAATAATACTTCGAAGTATCAAAGCACGGTACACAATACGTGCTATGCGCACTTAGCTTTAGGTGAGGAAATGTGCAACCATGGTGATTAAGTAATTATTCGGTCAAAGGCTTGTCAATCGGCGCCTATAAATATGGTCAACATGGTATATGTTATCGTATCATGATTGCCATCAGACAATGTGCAGCACAATATGCGTCAGCGTCGATCACGCATAAACAACACCAGGAAGAGCAAAGAAGACGACCAAGGGACACCAAACCAGGAAACACATTCACGATTTAAAACTCCATTCTATACCTACCAGCAATTCCGGCTTAATGTTCTTATGCTTTTTTTTACATGATGTTCCCGGACCTGTTTACGATTGCACCCTCGATTTCGGGAAAAGCTATCTGGAACCAGTATGGTGCCATTAGCATACTAACATAGTTGCGCAACGAACGCGTGTCATACAGAACGACGAGGGGTGGACGCCGCTACACGCGTGCTGCCACAGCAAATCAACGGCCGCCATCGGTCTCAAGATCCTGGAGGTGGGTGGGTGGGTGGGTGGGTGGGTCTCGGTACATGCATATGCGCTGAATGAATATCGCCGATTTAGTGTTTAAAGCGTCGTCTATTCCATCGACCAACCTCACAGCTGACGTACAATTACTGGTAATATTTTCGGAAAAGTCACGAAAAATATAGGACCCGCGTGGCCGATGTACCGCGCAACCTGCAAAGTTTGAGTATCGCCCACTTAACCGGTCCAACTCACAGCTAACGTATTTTGAAGCAATTTTATGAAAGAGCCAGGAACACTCCGCAAGTCCCCAGCGTTTTGACGTACTCAACTTCAAGGTTCCTCCACAAACAGCAGTGTCGTACATCAACACGTACAGTGCAGGGCACCTTATAAGAAACAGGGCAAGTAAGAAAGCCAGACTGATATTTACAGGAAATAAGAAATTCGGGAGCCGTTATGCTGAATTTTGTGTAGAACGCGCCCTTGCTCAAATAAGAAACCCAGTGTGAGCGAGTATTCCTGTTTCTTAGTAGGAATTCCGAAGCCGTTATACTGAAGTTAGTGTGGATTACACCCTTGCTCACATAAGAAACCCAGCCTGGACCAGTGTTCCTGTTTTTTTCTTTTTTGGTGTCCTGTATTGGTACTGGTACTGGTACTGCTACTGGTACCGTTGATGAATGCACTTCTAAAGGGGTTCATTTGATGTCTGTATCTGATGCTGATGCCATGGCCGCAATCGCGCTTTCTCTCGTGGATCATACAGGAAGTGGTGGCTCTGGGTGGGGACCTAAACCTGAAGACCACGAGGGGGCCTGGCAGCTTCAACTCGGGTTTTACGCCGCTGCACATGGCAAGCGCCTACGGGTGAGTGCTTGAGTCAGACAAGTCAGCCAGACAAGGCAGTCAGCCAGTCAAGGTAATCAGGCGGTCAAGGCAGTCGGTCAAGGCCGTCAACCATCAAGGAAGTATGGCAGTCAGGCAGTCAAGTCAGTCGGCCAGGTCGTTCGGTCGGTCAGTCAGTCAGTCAGTCAAGTCCGCCATTCAGTCAGTCAATCAGTCTGCCAGCCAGTCAGTCAGTCAGTCAGTCAGTCAGTCAGTCAGTCAGTCAGTCAGTCAGTCAGCCAGTCAGTCAGTCAGTCAGTCAGTCAGTCAGCCAGCCAGTCAGTCAGTCAGTCAGTCAGTCAGTCAGTCAGTCAGTCAGTCAGTCAGTGCTGCAGCGGCAGGGACAGTCCCCCACCCACTGCTCATAGTACAAGTTCACCGTCAATATAAACTTCCCCCTCGCGGCCGCCTCCTTATTTTTCCTCTCTACGCCGCAGTAGGCCACACAACTCCGTCAGATCGCCCACGAGCTCCCATCCGTCCACCCCCCCCCGGCAACCAGTTCCCCTCCCCTGGCACATGTTACAGTAAAGGTGCCCATATATTGTCTGAGGCTTCTCAAATGGGGAGCTAATTCCTTACCGCACCCAAAAACTAAATTATAGAAAAAATGAAAGTGCGACTGGACAACCAATCCACCGGCCTAGGTATAGAACGAACACTGTTGTAACGCGCATTTAGTATTCCCACACTATTGGACAGCTCCTCGGCTGAGGAGCCCCGTAAGTTCGAAACGGTTTGGCGTAAAAGTCAGGCCATACTCCTATCGTAGCGCATGGTATGGCATGCCATGGCATGGCATGGCATGACATGGCATGGCCCTACCGCTCACCCATCCTTCAACCTTGCGCAGAAGTCTTCTGAGTCGACTTCGCAACTCGTCCGAGTGCGTAGCTGACGCATGCAACGGCAGAGGTGCATCGGTGTTTTTCTGACGCTCCTCACTCGAAGACCCCAATATACCACCCAACAACTGACTTTGGGAAAATATGAAAGACCAACCCGATGAACAACCCAGTGCCCTAGGTACGTAACGAATAACATCGCAAAACGCCAACAACGGCGTTCCAATCCTCCGCTGACGAACTCCGTCAGGCAGAAATAGCTTGGACAATAAGTGCTACCTCTCTCGTAGCACGCGTCAGCTTCGCCAAAGCCTAGTCCCCGAGCATATCTTCGTTCCTCCCACTCCAAGTTCCTGGGCCCATCACACCGCCGCCCCCATCAGCTCCAGATTATTGACGGAAAACCGGTCCCTGTCCCGGCCTTTCCGACTCCTGATTATCAAACTGATGATCAGACTGATGATCAAACTTATGATCAAACTGATGATCAAACTGATGATCAAACTGATGATCAAACTGATGATCAAACTGATGATTAAACTGATGATCAAACTGATGATCAAACTGATGATCAAGCCGATTATCAAACTGATAGTCAAACTGATGATTAAACTGATGACCAAACTGATGATCAAACTGATGATCAAACCGATTATCAAACTGATGGTCAAACTGAGGATCAAACTGATGATCAAACTGATTACCAAACTGATGGTCAAACTGACGATCAAACTGATGATTAAACTGACGACCAAACTGATGATCAAACTGATGACCAAACTGATGATCAAACTGATGATCAAACTGATGATCAAACTGACGATCAAACTGATGATCAAACTGATCATCAAACTGATGATCAAACTGATCATCAAACTGGTGATCAAACAGACGATCAAACTGATGATCAAGCTCATGATCAAACTGGTGATCAAACTGATGATCAAACTAAGGATCAAACTGACGATCAAACTATGATCAAACTGATAATCAAACTGATGATCAAACTGATGATGATCAAACTGATTATCAACCTGATTTTCAAATCGATGATCAAGCTGATGATCAAACTGATGATCAAGCCAATGATCAAACTGATTATCAAACTGACGATCAAACTGATGATCAAACTGATTACCAAACTGATGATCAAACTGATGATCAAACCGATTATCTAATCTGATGATCAAACGGATGTACAAACCGATGATCAAACTGATGATCAAACTGATTATCAAACTGATTATCAAACTGATGATCAAACTGATGATCAGGCTGATGATCAAACTGATGATCAAACTGATGATCAAACTGATGATCAAACTGATGGTCAAACCGAGATTTTGAACTGACGATCAAACTGATGATTAAACTGATGATCAAACTGGTGATCAAACTGATGATCAAACTGACGATCAAACCGATGATCTATACTGATTATCAAACTGATGTTCAAAACCGGGGCTATGGTAAGGGGGATGATATGCTATAACATGTTGTAACCTCATTTTCATTACCGAATTCGGGCCACTCGCGCAAGTGGCTTTGCACCTCTCACTCAAATAACGGACATAAACATATTTTGTTGGCGGCCGTGCATATCGCGAAACCGTAGAGCGTAAAAATTAACATTGCAAATACATGGGGTAGCCACTCGCGCAAACCTTAAAAGTGACCCCCCTATCGTAGGCCTGGTCTCGTCCTCCCTCTATCCTTCTCTGTCAACCTGTATCCCCAGTGTGCTTCCGTCTCCAGGCACGGCCCCCCTACCACCTCGAACGATGCCCCCTAAAAGCATGTCCTTTTGTGGGGCTGTCTCACGAGGCGGGAAAACACGACGCCTCACACCTATCTACTCTCCCCGACAGGCCTGCCTTCCGACCCCTCTACACCACTCCACGTCTCCCAAGAACTCCTTCATCAGGTGATCCGCGGGCCGAGGGCAACTCAAGGCTAATAAATTCCGCGGATCAAATAATGGAAGGCCACAGCTACGAAACCCATGTATGTACTATACCATGAACTCCTCCGTTAGCCCCAGCACTCGTCCTTGCTTCTTCCCTCTTCCTAGCGCGGGGGG
>JAYJMJ010291253.1:0-10743 GCA_036873875.1 Laminaria ephemera
TAGCACTTCAAATTTTCTCGAAATCAGTGTTTGGGTGATGTATAGAGCTCCTCAAGTGAGGGGCCTCAGAAAAAAAAAACATCCACCTCTACCGTAGCATGCGTCCAGGAGCCAAGATATTGTATACCGAGATAAAAAGGGTTTCCACATGCCCTTGTGGGCATGTGCGTATAGGGAAACACGGGGCTAGGGGATGATACGAAAAGGGTTTGTCTCGCGCGCAGCGATCAGTAGTCGTCGTCGTGGTCGTGTTCCCTTCCGTGACCTGAGGGATAGCACAAACGAACTACTAAGGATATACAAGTGAGTGGCATCGTGGGACCTGCTTCGTAGAGACGCCTGCTAGGAGTTACCCGTGCCAGGGTAGTCTTACAAAAATGAGCTCTGTATCTCACCCAAAAACATATTTTGAGAAAAAGTAAAAGTGCTACAAGTTGAACAATCTCATGGCCTAGGGGTACAACAAAAATCATGGTGCACAACAAGGATGAAGTTTCCGACGATTTCGGGTTGACGAGCCCCGTCATTCAAAAAATAGTTTAACCAAAAACTGCTACACAGTGGGGTACCCGGTTTAAGAGCGTCCACAATAAGAGAAAACGGATTTGAGAGCGGTCAAATTGGCTTGTCACGTCTTGCGAATCCTATACTAAAACCTATACGATGGCCAATCTGACATAAGAGGAGCGGCATAGAGATAAGAGCGGTGCTACTTGCATGTATCGAGGGCACGCGTGCTACGATAGAGGTAGCACGTTTTGGCTGACACGTTTTCTGAATGACGGGGCTCCTTAACCCAAAATCGTCGGAATTTCGTTCTTTTTTTTGCAACATTTTTCGTTGTATACCTAGGCCATGGGATTGTTCTTCGGGTAGCACTTTCTTTTTTCCTCAAGTCAGTATTTGGGAGAGGTATTAGGGCTCCTCAAGTGAGGAGCCCCAGAAAAACATTGGTGCACCGATACCGTAGCATGCGTCAGGGGCACTTAAACCGGGCACCCCACTGTACCCCTCTCGCAGCACGCGTCAGACTCCAACGACAGCGGGTAGGTTCCCTGTCGGTAAGCTTTTTTTTTCGCTAAAATGTGCTACCCCTATCGTACGTAACACGTGTCCTCTTCTAAACCTGTAAACTTGCACACGCCAGACAGATCAGATCCCTATTCATGATCTGTGTCTTTCAAGGTAGACAGATCCCTGGTGTGTACGATCTGCATGCCCTACGTATCATGTTGCCTGGTGGGAGCCGTATGATCTGCATAGCTTAGCACATTTTGTTTCTGGGTTGGATCTGTACTGCACAGATCCTACACAACCTATCATAACGACAGGTATGAGATCTATCAATACTTCGTAGATGATCTAGTTTTGTAAGACTACCTTGGTACGGGTAACTCCTAGCAGGTCTCTCTACTAAGCAGGTCTCACGATGCCACTCACTTGTATATTCCTTAGTAGTTCGTTTGTATTATTCTTCAGGTCACGGAAGGGAACAAGACGACGACGACGACGACGACGACTGACCGCTGTGCGCAAGGCAAAATCCTTTTCGTATCATCCCCTATCCTCTTGTTTCCCTATACGCACACGCCCACAAGGGCATGTGGAAACCCTTTTTATCTCGGTATCCAACATCTCTGTGGCTCCTGGTCCCTAAACTTAGTCAGGCTCCCAGGACAACACCATAACACTACCAGGTACATCACGTTCTGTCCGACGTGTGTAAAGTTGTAAACGCGGATTGTGAACCCAGGCCCAGAGGGAAGAATTCGGGCTGCCCCTCGCACCAACGGTAAAAGCCAATATTGGCGGTTTGTACTTAACTTGACGATAGCGTAGTGGTCCCTCTTTAGCGCCGGCATGTGCCAGCCGGAAATACCGGCACTATAGCGGCAACCGGCTACTACTCCGCATGCTGACACTGCCGGTTGTTCCCATATGTGCCAAGCGATTTCACAGGCACTAGTAGAGGGCAACCGGCACTACTCAACCGGCCCTATAGAGGGACCTTTACTGTAGCATATACTACTCGACGATTGCGATGATTCTGTACGGTGCGATACACTCGGCTTAGGACGACGTCAAGACTTAAGAAATGAAGGACACGTGCTATTACAGGGGAATATATTTCTAGTAATGAGGATCAAACATGGGTAGTAAAAGCAGGGGAATTTATAGTTTATTGTGTACATCGTGGGTTCCGATTACTATGGTCCTCCGCAATACGATAGGGGTTCAGCAATTTTAGGTCATACTTTTTCTGACTGGCGGGATTCGTCAACTGAGAAACAAACCAATGTCGTTGGAATACCGCTTGCGTTTCCATAGTCATGTTCATTATGTACCTAGGCCGTGGGATTCTTCATTTGGTTTTCACAATGCTGTTCGCTATGTACCTAGGCCGTGGGGTTTTTCATTTGGTTGTGCTTTCATTTTGTGTCATAATCAGTTTATGGATGGGGTATAGAGCTCTTCCAGTGAGGAGCCTCATGCGTTTAACCCTCTTAGCACCCGCTCGGACACCGCAAACAAATAATCAACTACGACCATGTCAAAAGAGCCCGGACTCTTTGGGCCCACCACAGCAGACAGTACACCCCTTTTCAAAGCTTTGGCGTGGTAAACGGGGCATTCAAAGTCCACTCAAAGAGCATGCCTCTAAAGCCAAGTAATACCACATAAATTTGGGCCCATTTCATGGGCCCTATAGCGTTCTAGTGCTAAGAGGGCTAAGGTGCGCCCATACCATGAACCACTGGTGTAATGGTTGCTTCTTGGCCCCGACTTCTGCACCTCCGCCATTTCCCCGCCATTTCTACGCGCTCTCGACGCATGCTACAGTACAGGTGCACCATTTAGTTTCTGAGGCTCCCCCCCCACTTGAGGAGCTCTATACCTCTCCCAACAACTGATTGTTGAGTAAACTGAAGGTGCAACCCGATGAACAAATCCACAACCTAGGTATACAAAACGTTCATATTTCAAAACAATAATGACATTCCGACGAGTTTTGGGTTAAGGAGCCCCGTCATTTCGTCATCCAGAAGACGTTTCAGCCAAAAAAGTGCTACCTCCATCGTAGCCCGCGTCTCTCCAAAAAAATGAGTTGGCGCTCTGGGAAACCGGGAGCGCAGATCTCCGGCACTGTCGGTGTGATGCGGTGACGGGTGTATTGCTTGTCTCCCATTTCCGAGTTCCACCCCTTCACCGCATCCCCGCCCTTTCTACGCCCATCTCTTTCAAGCGATGGATTGGCGTCAGCAGACGATCATAGACGATCACGATCACGATAACTATTATACGGTACAATGGCTTAGGAAGATATCAGTGCTTGAGCGATGAATAATGCTGTGACGGGTGTAGTTCTTGTCTTTTTTATCATAGTCCCAACGTCCGCTCCTCCACCGTTTCAGCGCTCTTTTCTATACGCCCTCTCTTCTCTAAAAACAGATCTCCGGCCCTTTCGGTGTGCTACTCTCCGGATGCATCTCTCATCGCGGTGGGTTTGTCTGGGGGGGGCGTTTCCGTGCAGAAACCGTCAGATGAAGATCCGTTTACGCTGTTACTGGAAAAGGTGAAAAAAATGGGGGGCGGGCGAGTGGAAGGAAGAGGCACAGATTTTTGGCTGGGTTGACTAACCAGGCGACTACCTCCATCTCCTGACGTTCTCAGCAAGAACCCCGACTCGCTTGTGCTCGCCTTGGTCTTGCTAGCCTACTCGTGAGGCCTGCTCTCAACAGTAGCAGAGGGGGTCACGCCCATTCTGACCCCAACCCCCAAGTCCCGATAGCAACATGCCTAATTCTCTCTACGTAGTGTACAATATACCGCGATTTGCCGGTTGCTTCATCTACGGAAACCGTCACTTCGTCTACAGGCAAGGCTATCCTTTACTACTCTGGGCGTAAATATAAGGATCGTTTGGTTTTCATATTTATACACAAACGGTTCTTATATTTCCGTTCAGAGGGGTGCGCTGTTACTGGAAAAGATCAATCGCGTGCAACGATAGGGTTACAGTAGAGCCCCCGAATAAGGCGGTGGTGTGCGAAACCCCTATCACCGCCTTATTGGTGGCAACCGCCTTATTCACTAATAGGACGGATAGCGCATTTAGGGGATTGATTTGTTAGGTACAGGCTGAGGGTGTCCGCACAGACGTGTCGGCCTCAACCGCCCTCAATAGGGCTGTAGACCGCTCTAGAGAGGGATCAGCCGTGAATAAGGTGGTCACTGCCTTATTGCGGGTTTCAGTCGTGCCAGGCGATCTTGGCCGCCTTATTTAGGGATATCGCCTTACTAGTACCGCCTTATTCGGGGATTACTACTGCTGTAGCACGTTTTGATCAAAACACTTCTGATTGATGGGGGTCCTTAACGGAGGGACTACACGGTATCCCCGGAAATCCATTCGTTTCTTTATGGTATTTTCCGCTGTGTGTCTACCGTAGGCCATGGGATTCTTCGTCGGGCTGAAAATTCAAGTTCTCTTCGAGTCTGGTTTTGGGCGAGGTACAGAACTCCTCCATTGGGGAGCCTCTTAAACAATTGATCTACCCCTGCCGTAACATGCGGCGTGAATGTTATTGCCGGAGAATCTAGTAATGAGGACAAAATATGGTTAGTAAAAACAGTGGAATACTTAGGCTTTTGTGGATATCGTGGGTCCTGATTGCTATGGGTCCTCCGGAATAATAGACGCCGAAGCATGCGATCGTGACTGTTAATATGTTTCATTCAGTACGTCTAAGAAGATCCATCTACGCTGTTACTGTTACTGTTACTGGAAAAGAGGTGAATGTTAGCCCCTTCATAAGTCCATCCACGTTTTGAGGAAAAACTGCTTGGAATAGTGCACACGTCGGACAGATCGGATCCTATTCATGATCTCTGTCTCTCAGGGAAGGCAGATCCCTGGTCTATATGATCTGCATGGCCTATAAATCATGTTGCCTGGTGGAAGCCGTATGATCTGAATTATCTAGCACATATATCCTAGGGTCCGATATGTACTACACGGATCCTGCACAGCATATCGTACCGACAGATAGAGGATCTAAATGATCTATATCGTGATCTGTCCGACTTGTGAAATAGTATGAACATTTTATCTGGTCAAAGGGTGAACCCTTTTGGGACTTCAAGGGGGGGGAGAATCTGGAGAAAGTGACGATTTCAGCACCGGCAACACAAACCAGCCCGGTGCTACGGCAGGGGGGATGTTACTTGGGTATAACATCATTTTATCTGCTTGGTTTAGGCCACCCGCGTAAATAGCCCGGCACCTCACTCAAAAAAGAACCAGATAATAGTGTGTTGGGGGAGGGTAAAAAACGACTCAAACATTTCCATAGGGGTGAATATCGCGAAATCGAAAAGCACGTCTAGATATAGTCACTCGCGCGAGTGGCTCTGAGCCGCTGAAAAACGAGGCCTTGGTCTGGGGTAGGGAACGTGTCCGGAGTGCAATGAAAGGAGCTGTGCGACACGCAAGCAGTATGCTGATACTTCTAAGAATATACTTGCACACATCGGATAGATCACGATCTAGATTACGATCTAGCTGATCTAGATCCTATATCTGTCGTTATGATATGCTGTGAAGGATCTGTGTAGTACAGATCCAACCCAGGAAACATCTGCTAGATCATCCGGATAATCCGACTCTCACCAGGCAACATGATCTAGAGGCCATGCAGATCACATTGACCAGGGATCTGTCTGTCCTGACAACCACAGATCATGAAATGGGATCTGACCTGTCCGATGTGTGTATACATGTACAGTGGGGTACCCGATTTAAGAGCCCCTCGGAACGGGCCAATGTTACCGCTCGTATCTCCGTGCCGCTCTTATCTTCGATTGGGCATCATATAGGTTTTAATATACGCGTCACAAGAGGTGACAAGCCGATTTGACCGCTCTTAATCCCTTTAGAACTGCACCCATGTTTTTGGGAACAAATTACTTTGAATTAGTGTAGGATAGGTTTTGCAGTAGAGAAAGGTTCAAGTCGGTTTTCTCTTATTATGGACGATCTTAAATCAGGTACCCCACTGTACCATACTGCTGCACGCCGCTCTTCCTGGACGGGTGACAATACCTGGGGCCCAAAAGGGTTTACAGTGGGGGGCTCCCAATAGTGCCGGTTGAATAGTGCCACTGCTCTCTATAGTGCCGATCAAATCGCCTGGCACGCCTGGAACTGTCTGTAGCACCTCTCTATAGCAACCCTATGCCCAATAGTGCCGGTGCCCTGAATAGTGCCGGTATAATAGTGCCGGTTCTCTATAGCAACCCTATTCCCAATAGTGCCGGTGCCCTGAATAGTGCCTGTATATTGGGCTGGTACATACCGGCACTATTGAGAGCCCCCCACTGTACTGTAGTAGACTGCATCCAAGGAACGTGGGGGTGATTGTGTCAAGCAGTACATCCAGGCAAGACTCTAAAGCATCCGTGTGTGACCGCTCCGGGCAGAGCCAGAGATAACCTGCATATTACGGGGGAACATAGTAGTGAGGACCAAATACGGTTAGTAAAAACGGGGGAATATACAGTTTTTGTGTATATCGTGGGTTCTGATTACTATAGTCCTCCGTAATAACTGCATTAGAAAACCCCGGGGATGACCTAATTCTTCCCCCACGGGGGATGGTACTTATGCATCCTTGGTATTGGCGTCTTTACGCATTCGTAATTCCAAACGTTGATAGGCGGTAGTAGGGTGTTTGCAATGTACCAACTTTGGTTGGGTAGGAGTTGGGTAGGAAAACATAAAATAGTAGTATTGAAATCGTCGAACGTCACAATCCAAGGCCAACCCAACCCACGAAAAATCAGCGAAAATTAGGTTAGAAACACGCTTTCCTACCATTTTTTTTATTTTCTAACCTAATTTTCTCGTGGATTGATTGGCCTTGGGTTATCGAACGTCACAACCTGAGGCCAACCCAACCCACGAAAAATCAGCGAAAAATTAGGTTAGAAATACGTTTTCCTACCACTGTTTTTGTTTTCTAACCTAATTTTCTCGCGGATAGGTTGGCCTTAGGTTATGACATTCGTCGGTTTCACTACTATTTTTACATTTTTTCCAACCCAACAGAGTTTGGAAATCGCAAACACCCCACTTATACATCCTTGGTATTGGCGTAATTACGCATTCGTAACTCCAAACGTTGATATGCGGTAGTTACACGTAATTTTTTGTGAGAATATCCCGCAACTTCCACCCCTGGCTTCTGGTAGTTGTGGCTGCTTCAGGGGAACCGGAACCCAAACCACCTGCGTGTAATTTTCGTCGAGCGGTGATGTTGTGTCGGCTGGGAGCACACACGCGCCCGCCAAACTTGGCCGTTCTGTGGCAAACTGAATAAAAGACGGGCGCCGACAAGATTTTGCAAACCTGTATCATACCTTGCATCATACGTAACTCGTGCCTGACAAAAGGGCAAAACTCTGCTTGGACCTGAATTTCTGTTTGTCATTTGTTGTTTCAGGATCTCGACGCATTCAGGGGAACCGGTACTGACACCACATGTGTGCGATTTTCGCCGAGCGGTGCTACCCTATCCGCCGGGGCTGGGAACGGTAGCCTGAAGGCGTGGGGTACAGGAGAGAGAGAGTGGGAAGAAGCAGGATCCGCCGACAACGTGGTAAGTTCCATGGTGCGGATCCGCAGCAAATTAAATCTATATATACATTACACAACACAACTTAAATCTATACAGGTACGTTGCACGGTTTGGGTTTACGCACTCGTATGTACACGAAACCGACAAAAAACAACAAAAACAAAAAACAAACACGTAACGGGTAAGATTTGGCAATGGAAGCCTCAAGACGTGAGGTACAGGGGAGAGAGAGTGGGAAGAAGCCGGATTCGCTGACAATGTGGTAGGTTCCAGGGTGAAGCTCCGCTACGTTTCAAGTCTTGACATCAATAATATCTGTGTCTGTTAGTGGTCGATCTCTGTGCTTTACGCTATGCCTCTGCGCCAATCTAATGACGTTCGCCAGGTGGCAGGGTCTGTTGTGGGCATATTACTGTAGTGCGGTTTGGTTTGGACACTCGTGCACTCGTACATCGTACATGAAACCAACGCCGACCGTAGGAGTGATATCGTGGGCAGCGATGGATCAAATTCAAAACGAACTCCAAGGTTGCGGGTTGCGGGAGGTGTTCACGGTCGGGACTTAAAGGGAAGTAGCCAACACACTGCCCACACCACGGCCCGTTCAAGGGCGGACTCGTCTGCAATATCCGGACGACTAAACGGGTAGGATCCGAACGCGGAATACCCCAACATCTGAATCCAGCAAAATATCAGAAACCAAGGACTACATAACACGTACCAGATAATGTCCTAGCGGGTAATATTCCAATACTTCGTATAGCCAGTATCTGTATCATCTGTTTGTGGTCGATCTCCGCGCTATACGCTACGTTATGATATATGCCTCCGCACCGATCTAATGATGTTGGTCAGGTGTCAGGGTCTGTTGTGGGCTGTTGTTGGCATAAGTCAGTATTACGGTTTGGCTTGGGCCCTCTTACATCGTACATGAAACCGACATAAAATCCAAACCCAAAAACAACACAACGGGTAAAAATATCCTATCGGGTAAAATCCTAACGGATACGATCCCGATATCTGTGCGCGCATATATCAATTTCTTGGATCTCTGCGCTTCGCAAGGGTGCCTCCGCGCCAGTCCAGCGACGTCGAGCAGGTGTCAGGGTCTGTTGTGAGCATATTACAGTATTCCTGTTAGGTTTGGGCACTCCTGCACTCGTACATCATTTATGACACCGTCAAAAGTTATTAGAAAAAGCTACAACGGGTAAAAAGATTCTAACGGGTAAAATCCTAACGGGTAAGATCCCAATATCGGAAAAATGTTTGTGATCGATCTCTGCGCTCTACGCTACGCCTCCACGCCGATGTTATGACGTCGGCCAGGTGTCAGGCTCTGTTGTGAGCGTATTACACTATTACAAGTTGGTTTGGGCTCTCGTGCACTCGTACATCGTACATGAAACCGACAAAAATTCAAAAACCAAAAACAGTACAACGGATAAACAACCCCGATAACGGGTACTATCCTAACATATATATCTGTTTGTTCCTTATCTCTGCGCTTTACACCATACGGAGTATTTGCTTCCGCGCCGATTTAATGACGTTGGCCACGTATCAGGGTCTGGTTTGAGCGTACGGTTTATTATGGGCACTCGGGCACTCGTACATCTTAAGTGAAACCGACAAAAAAATATATTTAAAAAAAACCATACTACAGTAAAAATATCCTAACGGCTAAGATCCTACCTGCTAAGGGGTAAGATCCTAATATCGATATCTATTTGTGATCGATATCTGCGCTTTACGGGGTGCCTCCGCGCCGATCTAATGACCTTGGCCAGGTGTCAGGGTCTGCTATGAGCATATTACAATACAGTATTACGGCTTGGTTTCGACCCTCTTACATCGTACATGAAACCGACACAATCTCAAAAAACAAAAACAATACCAGGGTATACCAGTAACGTGTAAGATATCAGATCGACTGTGTTAACCAGCATCGATAGATGGCTACTGCTGTAGTAACGTACCGGTCTTTCACAGATTGTCCTCGTTCGTTTGTGCGCTGGGCTCCTAGTGAGCAGGAGTTGTATTCCTTTTCCTGTAGCTGATTAGCCACAGAGCAACTTCTATGGGCGGGGCTCGCACGAATTTGCTTTGGGCGTATACTTCGATACTCGCGGTATAAATCTCCTTTTCCTTCCTGAAAGTTGCGGCGTCATTTCACATGGGGGCCGAACGACGATCCCGCTACCGCTGACGCTATTAGTACACCTCGAGACACCTATTCCAAACAATTTCCCTAGAATGCAGTGCTCGACATGTAGATCGGCAGTAGTGCGACGTGTTCCCCCACGAGAACCCAATTTGACTGTCCAAGAGTCATTTCCGCCTGAATTGTCTCTTTTTCGACGCGCCGTAACTCCGTACATACATCATCAACACGAGTGTCGCCCGAGAGATAAGCATGCTTGATGTGCTTGCCTTTCACAAAAAGCTACCAACTCCGGTGAACTCAAAAGTCCTGATGTTGAAGTTTTCGTTACCGCGTACGTGTTTTTGAGAATTTGAGGGATCTAACTACCCCCTTAAGTTGAGAAAATACGATATTAGGTTGGCAAGTACGGGTAGCCTATAGCCCTATCACCGGCTACTGTTGTGTTCTGCGCGATTGCGTACATCCTATTCCTGCACCTCATACGTTTCGTATTTCGTTGGAATAACATGTTAAACTCAGATTTGGGCCGCTCCGGCATTGGGGCGGAGCGGCCGGTTTTGATCCTTAGTAATGTTATAACGGGTAAGATCCCAATACCTGTATCTATTTGCGGTCGATTTATGCGCTATACGCTATACGCTATGCCTCCGCGCCGATATAATGTATTTGGTTCGTTGTCAGAGTCTGTTGTGAGTATATCACAGCAGTATTACGGTTTGGTTTGGGCACTCGTGCACTCGAACACATGAAACCTACAAAACAATCGCAAACCAAAAACAATACCTGGTACTTCGTATGACGAGTAATATCCTTACTGGTATGCAAGATCCCAACGGGTAAGATCCCAATATATGTATAATAGTACAAGGCTGCGCTCCGCGGGCGGCTATTCGCCGCCCGCTGCGCTCGCTCAAGGAAGTAGATGAGAGAAAATAGTAA
>JAYJMJ010291295.1:0-27289 GCA_036873875.1 Laminaria ephemera
AAAGAAGAAGTTTTGAAAACACCAGATGACTTATATATACGAGAAATTTGTTTTATATTTATTCAATTATCATGTTATTTTATATAGGTTTATATGTGAATATTCCTATAGTAAGTTCATGAAATGAAAGATCTGTAATTTGATTACAAGCATTACCATATTTATTATGAGGAGTAATTATTTTTACATTGTCATTATATTTGGATCTAACAAAAAAGCAGTAAAAGTAATTTACTGCTTTTTTATTATTTAAAATTATTTCTTTGACTTCTTACTTTATTTAAATAAAGTAACCTAAGAGCACTTTAGTTTAATAAAGTAATTGAATAGTGGAAAATACAAATAATCAATGAAATGATATTATTACAGTTTTGAGTCAAATGGATTCAAGAGCTGATATTTCTGATTTTTTAAAAGATATTATGACTCCGAAAGAATTGGTAGAATTTACCAATCGTTTTCAAGTAGCAAAAATGTTAGATGAAAAAATTACTTATACTCAAATAGAAAAACAAACTTGAATGAGTTCTACAACTATTGCGAGAGTTTCTAAATTTCTAACTGGTAATAATTCAGGATATAAAAAAGCATTACAAATATTAAAGTCTGTAACTGATAAACATCACACTGGCCATCGCTCTTAGCTGTTGGTTATTTTGTCACGAACAATTTACAACTCTAAAGAGCAACTACTCTTTAGAGTTTTTTTATACTTAAAAATTAATATTATGAACAATTTTGAATTAAGAGATACAGATATGAACGAAGAAATAGTAGCAAAAACTATTTATAGAAATCAGACAAGAATATTTTGAGAAGAAATGGTAGAAGTATCCCCTGAAATAATAGAAGAAATGAATGATTTTCTAGAAAAATATTCAAACTTTACAGGAATCAAAAAAACAACTTTTTATAGGATTGATGCATATTTCAATGAAGAAAAACTCTATATATTAGATATAAATGCAAGTTTTGTTGATGGTTGGTGAAATTCACTCAATTTCTCCAGAGCAACTTCTCAAGAAATTGATGCTATATTAAATGAAACTATGCCGGATAATTTTTATCTACAAGATGAAGTATATCGTCCAGAATTTGATTTATGCAGGGATGAATTACAAATCTTATGAATTGATACACAAGAAGTGAAACAACTCTCTGAGCAAAGTAAAACATATGTTTACGGGGTAATTTCAAGAACTATAAATGTGTTTCCTTATGATGGAATGAGAATGGATAATAAAATGAACTTAGCCATGTTTTCAAAAATATGGGAATCAAAAAATATTGAAATACCTCAAATAATAACTCCGAGTGAAGCATCTTGGGAAGATATGCCAAAAGATTATGTCTACAAAATATCAGGAAAAAATGATATTGCGACAAATAGTGTATGACAATTGGCCTGATGGAATGTGAAGGTATGAAAACCAAAAAAGTGAAAATGGGCAACATCTAAATGGGAAGATGGAAAAATGTTAGCTCAAAAACAAGTTGATACTATGAAAAATAGTAAATCAGAAAACATGCAACTCATATTTATGTGTGCAGATAATAAAGTTATTTCGGGTTATTCACAAGCAAGCCAAAGAGATATCATTAATGATAATTCAGCACAATCCCCTATAATTCTTAATAAATAATTATGAAATACAAAATATGTTATATAGACGATTTATATTATTGAATCTCTCAAGTAATAAATTCTATTCCTAAAAATATAGAGTATGAATTTTATTATTTTAATAGAATATCTGATATAGAGTTTCAAGAGTATGACATTGTTCTACTAGATTATTATTTAGACAAAGATTGAGTGACGAGTGAAACAATAATAGATACATTTAAATGATCTCACATTATAAGTTTTTCTTCAGAAAAAAATAAAAATGTATTTATGTTAAATAAATGAGCAAATTATGCAGTTACAAAACTATCAGAGATAAATATTAATTATAGATTAGCTAAAATTTTAACAAAAATTTGTAATGAATAAATATGACTATAGTGACACTTTAGTTTAGTAAAGTTTATTGAAAATATAATAATATTGTAAAAATTTAAAGATTAAAAAAACCGCATTCGCGGTTTTTTTAATCTTCCATTCAGATAGATTTTTTTAATTCATCAAATTCCCCTGCTTCGAGCATTTCTTGCATAATATCAAGTCCTCAAATAAGTTCTCAATTTACATAGAGTTGAGGATATGTTGGCCAGTCTTTATATTCTTTAAGACCTTGTCTTACTTCTTCATCTGAATAAATATCAAATGATTCGAAATATATACCATTATCAATAAGCATTTCTACAGTTTGTGCTGAAAACCCACACATTGGCATTTCTGGGCTTCATTTCATAAATAACATTACCTTGTATTGTCCAATTAACGTATCTAATTTTTTTTGTAATTCTTGAGTTATCATAATTTATTATTTAATTATTATATAAAGGAGGGCTAGGGTGGATTAAAAATTCAGGAATAATTTTATTCCCCTGGAACTCTTAATTTCAATCTTAAAGCATGAATTGATCAAGTTTCTAATAAATCATCTAATATAGCATGAACTTTTCTTGATCTATCAATTCTAGATAAGTTTTCAAATTTATCGGATGTAATGACAAGATAAAAATGTTTACCATCTCATTTTTCATCTATAAATTCCATATCTAATTGTTCTCAAAATTCTTTTTTTATTCTCATTTCAACTTCTTGTACTAATGGATTCATTTATCAGAACTTAATTCATAAAATATAAAGAATTATATCTGAGTTTTTTTAATGTCAACTTTCAAAAATTAAGAATAATTTAAGGAATATTTAAGATTATATGTTATACTGATAATATAAATAAATTTTATCTAAATAAATATAGATATATGAAACTTGAAATTCACCTAAATGAAGAGAGAGGATATTTTAATCAAAAATGGATTAAGAGTTATTTTTCCTTTAGTTATGCAGATTATCATAATCATAAAAGACCGTGTTTTTGAAAACTTTTAGTTTTAAATGAAGATCATATTCAAGCAGAAAACGGTTTTCCTCCTCGTCCTCATAAAGATATGGAAATAATTTCTATTCCTCTTGAATGAGAATTATATCATGAAGACTCATTTGAAAACGAAGAAACCGTGAAAAAATGATGAGTACAAACTATTAGTGCGGGTTCAGGAGTTTCACATAGTGAAGTAAATAAACATCCAGATCAAGAATTAAAAGTATTGCATATTTGGATAGAGTCTGAAAATCATAGAGGAACACCTTTGTATGCAAATAAAAAATATTTTAAAAAAGATAGAATAAATACTTGGCAAATTCTAGCAAGTGGAGATGTAGAAGATGATTGTAATTTTATTCATCAAGATGCATATATTTCTCGTATTCAATTAAATACAAGAGAAGCGGTTCCCTATATAAAAAGAAATAAAAATCATTGAGTTTATTTCTTTGTGATAGAATGAGGATTTAAATTTGAATGAAATAAAATCTGAAAAAAAGATGCTATGTGAATAGTTAATGATGAAAAGAAAATATCTATTTTAGGTAACACAGGTGAAAATGATATTTTAGCAATAGAAGTTCCAATGACAATAAAAGCAGAAGATTAAAATCTCCTGCTTTTTATATTTTCCAGTAATAATAATAATTTGTAAATATTCATGAGATACTATTTAATATTGATGAATATATTGGAATAATTTGAATGTTTTTTTCTCATATTTTTTGTGAATATAGAAAATTATTTTTGTGATATTCTCAAAAATCTGAAACAAAAATTATCTTACTCCATTGATTATTATTTAAAAATAATTTAGTATTTTTAGGATAATTTAGTATTGAACTGTTTTGATATGCAATATTGCCTTCCCAAATATCATTTTGTGAAATTTTATTCTTAATAAGTTCAACCTCATCTATTTTAAAATTATTTTTTTCTCATAATATTAAAATTTTTTTTGCAGAATTATTTTTAAATAATTCTATAGACTTTGTAATTTTATTTTCAAAATTTTCTGAAATATTTAAACTGTTTTGTTTATTGTCTCATGTTATTACCAATAGATCTGAATTATAAACTCCTGAAAATAAAATTTTTCAGTTTACAAAAACAATATGTAATAATAAAAATAATAATAAAAATTTTATAATTTTTTTTAAATATAATCAGAAATTATATTTTTTCTTACGAATATATTTTCTTTTTTTTCGAGTTATCACAATAAAATAAAATTAATAAATATATACTTATTATATACATTAGGTATTAATAAATCAAATTTATCTTATTGACATATTATAAAAAATATTTAATATCTCGTCGGAGTTCACTTATTTAAGGAGTAAAAGATGAAGCCCGGTGATGGTATTGCGCTTGGAAAAAGAAGGATAACTATAGAAAAATCTATATTATCATTTTTATTTAGAGATATTATAATTTTTGGATTTTCTATCGAAATTCCAAGAAGCCCAAATTGGTTTTATGATATAAAACACTATTGTTTATTGTTTTTGGCAGGTCTTTTATATTTTGGATATTTAGATTCTTATATGAAAGACATCTCAATTATGTTTTTAGTTATTAGTGCGTTGTCTATACGTCATGCACGAAAATTAGAAGAAAAATATAATGATCAGCAGTTTGATATTCAAACATATAGTCTAAAAAAACAAGCAAAAAACAAAAAAACTACATCATGATTATTGGCTGCTTTGCAGCCTTTTTTTTATGAGTTATATTTTTTTATAATTTTAGGATTATTTAACATTGATAGCTATATTTAACATGAAATAATTTTTCTTTTTTACTTATGAGTCAGAAAAATTATTATTTATAATAACTATTAATAATAAAAAAATATGGATTATTTTACTGAAAGTTTAAAACTACATAAACAACATGCTTGAAAGTTACAAACAAGTGTAAAAATGGAATTAAATACGAAAGATGATTTGTCACTTGCTTATTCTCCTGGAGTGGCTCAACCGTGTTTAGAAATCCAAAAAGACCCTGCTTCAGCTTATGATTATACCCTGAAAGCAAATACTGTTGCTGTTATTTCTGACTGATCTGCAGTATTAGGTCTTTGAAATATTTGAGGACTCGCAGGGCTGCCAGTTATGGAATGAAAATGTGCACTGTTAAAAGAGTTTGGAGGAGTGAATGCCTTCCCTATTATTTTAGATACTCAAGATACTGAAGAAATAATTGCGACTATTAAAAATATTGCTCCTACTTTTTGAGGAATAAATTTAGAAGATTTTTCTGCACCAAGATGTTTTGAAATAGAAGAAAGACTCAAAGCTGAGTTAGATATTCCAGTATTTCACGATGATCAACATGGAACTGCTATTGTTACTTTAGCATGATTAATTAATGGATTAAAAATAACTGGAAAGAAAAAAGAAGATATAAAGGTCGTTGTAAATTGAGTTTGAGCTGCATGAGTTGCTATTACAAAATTACTCATAGAGTATGGTATAAAAGACATAGTTATGGTTGATTCAAAAGGAACGATTCACAAAGGTAGATCAGATTTAAATCCTACCAAAGAAATGTTAACTAATATTACTAATACTGCTTGTGTATTAGATCCGACATCAAACGAATGTATTATTTGAGGTTTGGCTGATGCAGTAAAAGGGAGAGATGTATTTGTTTGAGTGTCAGTAGCTGGAGCGTTAACTTCTGATATGGTAAAATCTATGAATAAAGACCCGATGATATTTGCAATGGCTAATCCAACTCCTGAAATAATGCCTGATGTTGCAAAAGCGGCATGAGCACAAATAATTGCTACGGGACGTTCAGACTTCCCAAATCAATTAAATAACGTGTTAGTATTCCCAGGTTTATTTAAATGAGCTTTAGAAAATAGAGTAACTCAAATAACAGAAGAAATGAAATTAGCAGCAGCTATCGCTCTTGCAGATTATGTAAAAAATCCAACCGTTGATGAAATAATTCCATCTCCACTAGATAAAAATATTGCTGATGTTATAGCAAAAGTTATCAAATAAAAAAGCTCTCACATGAGGGCTTTTTTTATTCAACCAGTCTAATTTCTCGATATAAAATATAACTGAAACAGAGTAGCTGCTTTTGTTGAAGCAATTGTAATTTCAACGTGTTTAGTAGTAGAACTACTTTTATCATTTATAGTATTATCTAAAAATCTGAAAATACATGGAATAATCAAAGTAGTATCATTTGTTTTAGATATCTTCATTCGTGATACACAAGTACAAAAGAAACCTTCAATAAAGCGCTTGATTTCTTTTGAGTCTTTTGATTCTACTGAAATCCTATCTTGAGCACCATATTCCAAAAGATAGTGAGGCTTTTCAAAATCACTTACTTCTTTTCGTTCAAAGAATTGTTTTACAATTTGTTGAAAGATCTTTTGGTTTTCTACAATTTCATTTTCACTCATATTATAACTCCCTTTTTCTACTGTTTTTTATAAATAACTATATACTTATATATTTAAAATATAAAATGTCAATATAAAAAATGAACTTGAAAAAAGTTCATTTTTTTATTCTTGTTCTATTTTATTAATCTCTTTTTCTATTATTATATCGATTTCTTCTAGAATTGTATCTGATGAATTTTCTATACTTATGTTTGTACAAATATAAGCGGATTTTTCAACATTAAATACTAGTTTTTTATTACTACATTGTTCTATCCACCATACCTTACTATAATCTCATCAATTATTTATATAATATAAATTTGAGGTATCTTTAATATTGTTTCCGTGTAAATATCCAAATGTAATATTGGCATCTTTTGGTAAATATATTTTAATATCTTTTCTTAAGAATGAATATGGTACTGAATTTCAAAAAGAAACTTTTTTATACATAGATAAATCTCATTTTTTAGATTCACTATTTTCTATGAGATTAAGCTCTGAGAAAATCTTGTCAGCTTCTGTTTGAGAAGATCTATTAATAGTTGATGTTATTTCAATGGTAATATTTTTTTTATTTGTCTGTATGAATTCTATATCATCTAACCAGTTTATTCCATCGTTATTCGCAAATGATTTACTTTCACTTATATGTAAGTCATTAGTTTCTAAATTAATTACTTGAGTATTAGAATATGTGTTAGTAAATTTATTTGCAGTTGTGAAGAAGCCTAAACCTCCTATAAATGCAAAAATAAATATTCCAATTAAACCATTGATCATAAAAATATTTGCTACCGTTTTTCCTGCAAGTAATTTTAAAAATATCCCAAAAATTCCAAAAAATATTGAAAATAATAATCATACAATTCCTATTTTTAAGAAAAAATCTACTTGATTAAATAGAACTTGATTATTGATCGTAAAATCAGAAAATATTAAACCTGAAGTAAATAAAACAGAGATTAATACAGGAATTGCTGAAATTAATATTATAAATGCTAGAAAATAACGTCCAGAATGAAAAACAAATAAAATAATATTTTTTATAATAGATAATATGAATCTAAAAAAACGTACAATAAAGTTGGCTTTTACTTCTCTGTATACAATTTTTTCTTTTATTTGATCTCAATGAGAGTTGAGAGAATAAGTTTTAATATTTTCAGTGATTTCTTCATTTTTTTTCGTTCAATTTTGTAAATTTTTAGATGAACTAGATTCAGTTCCATTAATAACTCAATGCTCTAAATTATTATTAGAAGAAAATTTATTTTTTATTTTTTTTATATCAACTTTATTTCATAAGTCTTTTGCTTTATTTATTATGGAATCTTTAAGATTTTCTAAATCGTTTTTATCTAATTTTTCTAATTTTTTTCATGCTTTCTTTGCCTGAGAAATCATGGAATCCTTAAATTCTATAGCTTTATCACTGATTAGATGTTCTTTTTTTTTAGAAGGTCTATTTGGTAATAGAAATATAAGAGCTACATATAAAAGCAATGTAAAACCTCATAAGAAAGTACCACATATAAAAAATAAACGTACAAATAATGGATCTAATTTATATCTTTGAGAAATACCGTAACATACACCAAAGAATATTCATTCTTTAGAATTTCTTGTGAGTTCTTCTCAAGTATTAGTAAAAATATTTTTAGAGTCATTTTGTAAATATTCATGAGTCGTATTTGTTTCTTCAATAAGTTCTGAGAATATTTCATCAGGTTCTCAAATTTCATTTACAATGTTGATAACTACTTTATCTGAAATTTTATCTAATTTTTCATCAGAAAATATTTCAGATATTCTTTCTTCAATATCTTCATAAACTTCTATTTCTATATTATTTTTTTCTATGAAGTTTTTCATTCTTTCTAGATATTTTTCTAAAAATGTAAATGATGTGTCAGATAATTCAAAATTCTGACTATTTAATAAGATTTTCATGGACGATATTATAAATTATAAAATTTTTATTATTTTTTTGAAATATTTGTAACTGCTTGAGATAAATCTCACCATATACTTCACATACTTTTCAATAACTCTTTTCCTTCTTTTGTTAACTTAAAATATTTTCTAGGAGGACCTGATGGAGACTCAACCCAATAATAAGTTATTATTGAATCTTTTCTTAATCGAGAGAGTAAGGGGTATAATGTTCCCTCAACAACTATTAAATTATTCTCTTTTAATATTTTGAGAATATCAGAAGAATAAACTTCTCCTGAATTAATAATCATTAGTATTACGTACTCTAATATTCCCTTTCTCATCTGAGCAGATATTTTTTCAAGATTTTCAGACATATATTACCTTGTATTACATAGTACTATCTTACAAAAAAAGTAATTTCTTCTATTTTTAGATAAAAACTACTACTTTGCATTACAAGGTAGTATATGAAAATTAATTTTTCTGTCAAAAAAATAATAAAAAATTCTTATGTACATAAGAATTTTTTATTATTTGAGGTTTAGGCTTAACTTGTTTATATTAAATGTTTTGTTTTACCCTGCTTATTAGATTACTCCTTATAACTTAATAATTAAATTACCAATATAGTATATAAATTATAGCTTAAAATAATCTTAAAATAAAAGAGTATTAAATTTAATACTCTTTTATTTTACGTATTCTCAAATCGAAATTTTGGATAAACCTTCTAAACCCCTAATTGTTTGATGAATTTCTGAAATATCATAATTTTTATCAATTTTTGCAATAATTCTAATATCGGTTTTTTTATTATCTTCTTTAATATTTTTTGTAATTATTGTCATTGGAATGGTTAACATTTTTTCTTCAACATGTTTATTTGAAAGTTTCATTTTATCAAATTCAAGATTAATTGAACAAAAACGTTTTTTCTTAATTATTCCACCTTTTAATTTTTCAATAAAAATTAAGTTTGCAAGCATAAGTATAGCTGCAATAAGTGCAATTGTATAGAGTCATGCTCAAGCTGCTAGTCAAATTGCAGCTGTAGCCCATATGTTTGCAGCTGTTGTGAGTCACTTTGTATTGAGTCCAATTTTCATAATTGCACCTGCTCATAGGAAACCAACTCACGATACTACTTGTGCTGCTATTCTTCAAGGATCACTATTTGTAGCATGATACATTTCAGGTAATATAATTGAAATTATCATAAATAATGCTGATCATAAAGCAATCAGTATATGAGTTCTAATTCAAGCTGGTTGATTTCAAAGTTCTCTTTCTAAACCAATCAATAGGGCTAAAAAACCTGCACAACCCAAACGTGCAAGAATATCAATTTCTGTTAATGAACCTGAAAATTCTGTTATCATATTTTTTATTTTTATTTATATAAATATAATATCATATTTTTTTTATCAGCACAAAAAAAACTACTGAAATATTTCAGTAGTTTTAATATTAATTAATAGAGTGACTCTCTTCTTTAACTTCAGGTATTTCTTCTGTAACTAAATCTTTAGCAGGACAATAAAAATCTAATCTATCAGAACCTATTTTTTCAATTATATATTGAATGATATCTTCTTTTTTCACTTCTTCTTGAGTACCCGCATCTATATCTCTTACTTGAAAAATACCATTTCTAGCTTCCATTAGACCAACCATAACTACATATTTTGATCCAGATCTATTTGCTTTAAGCATTTGTTCTTTCATTGATGGAGTTCCAAGAGAAACAACAGTATTAATACCAGCTTCTCTTGCTTGAAGCGAAATTGGTAGTACTACTTGTTTTGCTTCATCTCATAATTGTACGAAATATAAATCGATACAATCTTTATTTTTTAGTTTTGTATTTCTTGCTTTCAACATATTTATAATAATATATGGATTTGCATAGAAACCAGTAGCAGGAATCTCTTTTGGAGTACCTAAAGCTGTTGAAAGTGAATTATGTCTCGCTCAAAGAGCAATTAATTCATCAGTTTGTGTATTCTTAAAATCCCAAATAGTATGAGTGTTATAAGAAAATTTTCCTACTAAAGTATGATCTTCAGTATAAGGAATTTCTAATAAATCTAAATATTCTTTAAATTTTGCATAATGTGCTTTAGAATCTTTTTTCAAAAACTTACTTGTCATAGCAGGAGCTTGAGAAGCTAAGATTTGTTCATCTTCTTCTTTTGAAAGAAGTAATAACATAGGATCTTTTTCTAATAATGCTAAAGATTCTTCAGATAATAAATGTTTTTTATTTTCATAAAAAGAAATTAATTCTTCTCTATATTTTACTTTTTCTTTTTCTACTCAAATTGAGTTTACTCTGATTTTAAATGTTTCTTCTAATCCAACTTTATTTAAAATACTATAAATAATATATATCAATATAGCGTCCAAAATTGGATCATTTTCTCAAATAATTTCTCCACCAAATCTTTCCATTTCACTATATTTTCCATTATCATCAACATTAAAATATTGATCCATAAAATAATAGTATACTGGTTGAATTTCTTCACTTAAGTTATGCTCAAGGTATGTTCTTAAAATCCCAACTGTTGAATGTGATCTTAAACATCCATCATTAGTTTTATAAATTGTTTCTTGATTTTCTCCAAATACTTCATCGATAATTTCTTGGCTTTCTAATATTGCTGTAGAGATTCTTTTAAAACCATTTTTACGAAGTTCATGACGAAAAACTTTTTTTAGAAAAGTTAAATATTGATGATCTTCTGGTAATAAATCCTTTGTTCACGGCAATGGGCTATACTCTAGCATGTTTTGTTTTGTTTAAATATTAGTTCTTCTCAGACCATACTGTATTATATATAAAAATAGTAAAAAATAAATCTTTTTCCTTGATTTTTTAGCTAATTATTATAGATTATCTGTAATCTTATTGAATTATATAATAACTAGCTTAAATAATTCTTATATTTGTATAAATAAATAAAAAAATGATTCAAGAATGGAATGAAAAATGACTAATTTTTATGAATAGTCTAGCTGATACTCAACAACTACAAATGATATTTTGAATCATTGCTGATGGACCAATATTCTTTCTCCCAATTTTTCTTGTTATAATGTGGGTGTATTATGTCATAAAAAATAATAATGAGCAAAAAAAATCATTACTTTTATTATTTTATTCTACAGTATTAGCATTACTCATAAATATAATTATTCAAAACTTAGTACATTTTGATAGACCAGAATCAGTATTACAAGGTGTTTGACACCTCATAATGAATCATATACCAGACGCAAGTTTCCCTTCTGATCACACTGCTGTGAGTATTGCATTTGCAACTGCTTTGTTTTATACAGGATATAAAAAAATAGCTTATATATTCTTCCCTATTGCTATTTTAATGAACATCTCTCGTATTATTTCTTGAGTACATTGGCCATTAGATATTATTGTTTGAACAATAGTATGATTAATATCAGGATATATTATTTGTAAAAAATTATATAATAATAAATATTTAAATAATTTAAGTGAGATATTAATAAAAGTTTCTAAATTTTTCCGTTTATAATCAAAAAACACTTTACATAAATGTAAAGTGTTTTTTCTTTAAATATTCCAATTAAATATTATATTAAACTAATAGATAAATTTATAACCTCTAAATAATAAATATTACTATGAGTAAAAAAGCGTTCACTTTAGTAGAATTAATAGTAGTAATAACAATACTATCAGTCCTAGCAACAGTAGCATTTATATCATTCCAATGATATGCAGCGAGCTCAAGAGATAGTGTAAGATTATCAGATATAAAAAGTATGGAGAAAGTAATTAATCTCTATAGATTAACTAACTCTAAATATCCAACACCAAATGCTGAAACAAATATAACTTATAGTGGATCAATAGCTTGGACACAATGAGTATTTTGAACAAATGCATATACAAAAAATACAAATCTAAGTGATATACCAGTAGATCCTATTACGGGTTTACCATATGCATATTCAGTTACAAATATTCAAAAAGAGTATCAAATAGCAGCAATACTAGAGTGAGAAGCATCATTTAATAATATACAAACTTATGCATGAACTCAAATTGCAAATGTGTTTGTAAGATGAGATTATAATTGAAAAATAATTAGAGTAAGAAAAAATACTACAGATTATATATTATGAGTACCAAGTATTATAGCGTCAGATATCAATGATGTAAGGTTAGAAACAATATTAACGAATCAAAAACTTGTTTATAAATGATATAGTAACTTACCAGCGAGTTATTCATGATCAGTATATAATGCTAATCCATTAAATGGTTTTTCATTTAGTCCAAATCAAGTTGTATTGTTTGAATGAGATATAGATGATTTAGAATCTAATCCATCTGATAGAATAGATTTTTTAGATAATTTACAAGCAAATTATAATAATTCATTAATACAGACAGAGCCATGAATATTAGACATGTTAGCTATTGATAGTTCATCATCATATGTAGCAAATAATTATGTAGCTACTACTTTAAATAACTCATTAAAAACTAGTATTCAGATTTTAGATAAGCCTATTACTCAGTCAGACATATATCATGATATGTTAACCATAATGGAAACTAAGTATGCTAATTGAGAAATTAATGGTCTTATTAACCTAGAAAAAATACAATTATATAATAATAAGCTATATTTTTGAGCAAACGATAATGCAAATTGAAACTGATTATGGGTATCAGATGGAACAGAAGCATGAACTTTATTTCTTGTAAGTATAACATGAAACATCTCGCATTTTATTTGATATAATTGAGATATTTATACATATACTAAGCACGGGAAAGAAGGCCCTGAAGGTTGAAATATATATGAATTACATATGTATAAAATTGACGTATCATTATCCTCTGCAGATTTAATCACTACTATAACTTGAACAAATTTTTCAAATATTATTATTTATAATAATTCACTATGGTTTTCAGCAGGTTGATATTTGTATAAATCTGATGGTACTATATCATGAACAAATCAATTTACTCAAGCTGGTACTATGATTTATCCATTTATTTATAATAATGAACTATATTACACATGATTATCAACATGAGGATTATTTAAAACTGATGGTACAAATATAACTCATATACAAAGTTTTTGATCACAAGTTTCAAGTATTTATGAATATAAAAATAAGCTATATTTTGGGACATTTCGGGATGACCCAAGATGAATATTTGTAACAGATGGTAGTATTGCTTGAACATCTGAAATAATTTCATGAGAATTTGTTCCAGAGACTTTTCAAGAAATAAATAATATATTATATTTTTATGACGATTATAATCAACAGATTTATGAAACAAACTGAGATGGAAGTATAATAGTCTCAGCAAATCAGGATTTACCAATATTTTGAGTTATAACAAACAGTAATGAATCTTCATATATATATTATGGTTATGATACTTTACCATTATCGTGAGGTTCACATTGGTGATCTTCTTGGCGGTGAGGTGGTGCTGATATACAAAAAATAAATTTAGCAACCTGAGAAACAGAAATAGTATTTACACACACAGAATCTATACTTAGAGTAATTTTTTGATGAGAATTTCAAAATGAGCAAATATATGCTGCGACATGACATGATCCATGAAATAATACATTAGATTGAATTTGGTCTTTGAATTCAGATTTAGGTACAGTGAAACAATTGACAGATATTGATGTTACTCATAATACACAAAATTTAATTCTCTTAGAACAATATAATAATAATTTATATACTATATGAACTGATGGATCATTGAATGATGCAATTTGGGTAAAAAAATGATCAAGTGATTTTACTATGTATAATTTACCAGTAGTTATCTATACGTATGAAACTTAATATTCTTTACTTTCATTCAATAAAAACTATACTTAATTTAAGTATAGTTTTTATTTATGTATCGTGAAAATTTCTATGGAAAAAAGAAAAACAATTGCATTAACTGGATGAGCTACAGGAGGACATGTTTTCCCTCTTTTATCAGTTTATAATTATTTCAAAGATGAAGATAAATATAACTTTCTTTGGGTTTGAGAAGAAGAAAGTCTTGAAGAAGAAATAGCGATAAAACATCATATTCCTTTTTATTATATTCCTGCTGGAAAAATTAGACGATATTTTGATGTGAAAAATTTTTATGAACCACTTAAAAATTTAACAGGAATTTTTTTCTGAATATATTATATTTTGAAACACAATATAGATATTGTTTTTTCAAAATGAGGATATGTAAGTTTGCCTCTATGTATTGCTGCATATATATTGAGAAAAGATATATATATTCATGAATCAGATGTAGTATGATGAGTAGCAAATAGACTTATTTCAAAAATGGCTACAAAGGTTTTTTATTCATTTGATAATAAAAAAACTTTAAAACATGCTGATAGATGAGATAAAGCAAAACATATATCTGTTGGACAAATTTTAAACCCTGAATTATTAGACTATATTACCAGTCTGGAAGTAAAAGAAAATGAAAAATTAGAAGTACTTGTTATTGCAGGTAGTCAAGGGTCAACTACTATTTTTGAAAATTTAATAAAAATTTTACCAGATTTATGAGACATTAATCTAACGGTAATTCTTTGAGAAAAAAATCTTCATTTTAAAGAACAATTTCAAAAACATTTTCAAGTTACTGTTCATGATTTTGTAGATCAAAAAACACTAGGTAAAATTTATAAAAAAACTGATATAGCTATTACAAGAGCATGAGCTACTACTCTATGGGAATTAAATAATTTTGGAATTCATTCTATTATTATTCCTCTTAAAAATAGTGCATCTAATCATCAAGAATTCAATGCTCAATATTTTGAAGAAAAATTTTGAAGTAATATATTAGATGAAGATAATAATCTAAGTTTAGAAATATTTAGACTATTACAGCAGTATAAAGAATTACGTAAATCTGGTTTAAATTTAAATGATTTTTTCAAACCTTTACAAAAAATTGACACATATTTTGAAAAATAAAAAATAAAAAAAGCAAGGACAAACTTCTTGTTTTTTTTGTTCGTAAAAAATATATGTGCTATTCTAATCTGGTATATTATTTTTTTATTCAGAAATAAAGTGAAAATAAATTTAGATTATTTTAAAAAAAGAGATTCATTTAAATATGAAATTAGTGCAGCAATTGTTTTTGGTTTGATAGCGTGGATATATTTTTTTCAATGAGGAAATCAACCAGGAGGAGTTGTTTTACTATTTTCCTGTATTTTAGGACTCTATATGGCAATGAATATTTGAGCAAATGATGTTGCAAATAATATGTGACCAGCAGTAGGAGCCAAAGCAATTACACTTGGTTGAGCAATTGTTATTGCAGCTATATTTGAAGCATCTGGTGCAATTATTGCAGGTTGAGATGTTGTAAATACTATTAAAGGAGGAATTATTGATTCATCTATGATACCAAATGCAAATACATTAATTTATATTATGATGGCTACTTTAGGTTGAGCTGCTGTATGGATTAATCTTGCAACATATCTAAAAGCTCCTGTATCAGCAACACATTCAATCATGTGAGGTTTACTTGGTGCTGGTATGACAGCAAGTGGATATTTATATATCACTACTACATCAGATTGGTCTATGTGAGCTATGTTTTCGAGTGCTTCAGATATTGTAACTTGGTCAGAAGTTGGAAAAATTGCTATTTCATGGATTATATCACCACTTATGGGGTGAATCATTGCTGCAGCAATTATGTTTTCTATTCGTCATAATATTATGAAGAAAAAACACATGGATAGAGCTGCTAAACATTGGTTACCTATTTATGTAGGTTTAATGACATCTGTATTTTCTGTATATCTATTATTAAAAGGTTTAAAACCATTTTTAAAATCACACCCTGATTTAAAAGAATTTTTAACACTCAATACTTCTATATTTATAGGTATTATTATAGGTTTTTGAGTATTCTTTGCTGTAAGATTATATCTAAAAAAACATAAGTCATTATTACAAGACGATAAGAAACATATTAATAAATTATTCAATATTCCATTAATTTTTGCTGTGGCATTGTTATCTTTTGCACATGGTGCTAATGATGTAGCTAATGCAATTTGACCACTCGTTGCAATTAATGATGCAATATTATCTGGATGAATGAGTTTGAGTGATGCAAAAATCCCTTTTTGGATTATGTTCTTATGAGCAGCTGGTCTTGTTATTGGTCTTATGACTTTTGGGAGTAGGCTCATCACTACAGTATGAGGAGAAATTACAAAACTCAATCAGGTAAGAGCATTCTCTGTAGCATTAGCTGCTGCTATTACTGTTATTATTGCGAGTCAATTAGGACTTCCTGTAAGTTCAACTCATATTGCTATTTGAGGGATATTTGGTGTAGGATTCTTAAGAGAATTTATTAAAAAAATGAAATGAAAAGATAAAATATATGTAGAAAAATCAATGATGAAAACTATTGCTTTATCATGGATTATTACTTTACCAGCTACGGCTTGTATTGCATGATTATTATTCTTAGCTTTTAATACATTTATTGGATAATAAATTATAAAACTGTCCAGTCATTAATTTGACCGGGCTTTTTTTGTATGATAAAATTTATATATAAGATTTAGAAGTAATTATTTTTACACATGGCAACAGCATTTGATACAAAATTAGAAAATTTCCAAGCATTAACTCTTACTGAGTTAAATGCTCAAGCAAGTTATCTTAAAAGAATTGATAGAAAATTCTTATTAACAAAAGATCAATTTGCTGAAATTTTAGAAGACCTTAAAGAAGATTTTCAAGTATTAGAAATTGCAGGGAAAAAAATTTTTTCATATGATAATGTTTATATGGATACAGATGATTACTTATTCTATAATCAACACCAAGATAAATTCAAGACTAGAACAAAAATTAGAACAAGATTATACAAAGATTCTGATATGGCATTCTTTGAGTTTAAACAAAAAATTAATGGTATCACTCAAAAATTTAGATACCAATTCCCTTCTGAAGAACATGGAGTTATGACAAAAGGGAAAAAAAGATTTTTTGAATGAGTATGGCAAAGTATGTATCAAGGAACTCCTCAAGCACCACATATCTTCCCTTCTATTAAAACAGCGTATAAAAGAATTACATTAGTAGAAAAAACAGGTGGAGAAAGACTGACTATTGATTTTAGTGTAAAAACATTAGACCTGAGAGATGAAGATGCTAAAGATATTAAATTAAAAAACCTTGTTATCATCGAAAGTAAATCTCTTTGAGATGATTGCACGAGTATGAAAGTAATGAAAAAACATAAAATTGATGAAGCAAGTTCATGTAGTAAATATTCATTATGAGTTGTTTACTCTGGGTTAGCTAAAAAACATGATACTTTTGATCAAACTATGAAAGAAATTGCGAAAATTAAATCAGAAATTAAGAAATAAAAACGACCTCAAGAGGTCGTTTTTTTTTATAAATATTAAATATATTTTCTTATTAGCATACATATTAATACTAAAGAGGAATATATTGCACTACTTATTGTTGGTTCTATAGCAGGAATATTAAAATAATTCATCCCATGTATACTATTTTGTACATATATTAGTATACTGGCAGATACAAAACATAACGACCAAAAAATATATTTTTCTTCATGATCACGTGTTGTAATTATATATCGTAATAATAATGAAAATATCAAACCATCTAGAAGAATTCCTAATCGATTAATAGTTGATGCTAATAATAATGAATCTGAAAACATAAATAATTTTAAGAGAGAAAATGTTAAAAATAAAATAACACCAAGTGTTAATACTATATATAAGAAGTAATACACCACAGTGGGTATTTCACTTCTTAAATCATGTGTTTCTCTGATAAATTGTTTATATAAGCTGCCATTTTCAATACGCATTCTGATTAATACACTTATATGACAACACCAAATCAGAACATACATTGTTTTTTCTAGCCAATGATGTCCTGTAGTCCATAAAGTTGTAAGTGTAAAAGTGCCAAATAATACTGCGGTTATAAACCAAAATATTAATGAATTATTAAACGATATAGTTGTATAGTGTCGATAAATGTAAGCAGACAATATACATAAAAAAGCAGTAGAAGATAATAGTATATTATCCATTTTGTATCCTTTATTTTTGTTTCGGTGAAAATATTTTATACATAAAAAATATTTTTCAAAATAAAAAACGAAGAATTATTTTTCTTCGTTTTTATAATCAAAATGCATATATTCTTTTCAATAATGTTTGAATAGTTTTTTTGAACCTCCTAAAAATATTTTTTCTTCTGTAAGATCTAGCTTTCTAAGCCAGAAATCAATATTGAGTTCACTTTCTTCTTCGATTTCTAGTAACGCTGGAATATCTTCATATTTATCAAAATCAAATTCTGCATTTACGAGTCTATAAGAAACTCTATGTTTTTTCTTTTCTCTTGTTTTTACCATACCATATTTTTCTAATACTCATGCAAAACTTTCTACATCTGTGATTGGCATTTCATGTTCATCTTTTGCAATTACTGCTTCATTTTCTTCTACATCAAATCTTTTATTTTTGATTGTATATATATGAGTTTCTCCTTTTGTTCTCACACGAAACATTCTATTATTTTCTTGCATTTTAGCTTTTTTACTATCACTTGGAAAGTCATAATATACATCATGGATCATTCACTCAAATGTTTTAACTGCTCAGAAAGCTTCTAATTTTTTAGTTATTTCTTCGATATTAATATCTAAGATTTTAATTTCTTTTTCTAACATAGTTGTAGTATTATTTTATACGCTATATAATTATTTTATCATAATATTGATAGAATAACAAAATATTATATCTTTTTTAAAATATATCCTTCACCTCTTTTATTTTGTATCCGGTTATCAATTCCAAACATAGAAAGTGATTTTTTCAATCTTAATATATTTACTCTTAAATTACGAGATTTTATTGTTTCAATATCTCACCAAATTTTCTCTCTTAATGTAGATTCCGTAATGAGTTTTTCTGATTGGAGTAATAATTGTAATAAAATAAATTTAGATTTTTTAGTGAGAGGTATTTTTACTTCTTTATAATAAAAATCATTGGTATCAAATTTATATTGTATTTTTTTATAGCTAATTATTTGAGGGTTTGATAAAATTAAGTTTACACAATAAGCTTTGAACCATCTCATTATTCGTAAATCTAACTCTTGTAATCTGAATGGTTTTGTTATGTAATCACTTGCTCATATCTCAAAAGCTTCATCTATTAAATTAATATCATTAAAACCACTCATGATAATAATAGGAACTATGATATTTTTTGAACGTAATATTTTGACTATATCTAATCAGTTTTGATGGTCTAAATCTTTCAATTTTATATCTACAATAATTATATCATAGGTTTTGATTGTAGGGAGTTCTTTAATAAAACCTTCATATGAAGAAATAAGAGTAATTAGGTTAGTAATTACTCTCTTTTTAAATAATTTTTTTATATTCGAAGCTAAATATATATCATCTTCAATGATCAATATATTCATAAAATAACATGATTAAATAAGAGGTATTTTAATAATAATTTTTGCTCATCATAATCTTTTTCAAAAAGCAGCTTGAATGTTCCCTCAATGTAGTTCTACTATGGTTTTACATAAATATAAACCCATTCATAATCAAATTGATGATCATTTCCCTGTTGTATATTTATCAAATATTTTTTTTATATCTAAGTTAGTAAATCAAACACCATTATCTTCTATTTCAATAATAAGATCTTTTCATTTTTGTTTACATCAGATATAAATTTGACCATCTTCAGTATTATTTTGATTGATTATTTTAATAGAATTATTGACTAAGTTATCAATAACTTGTCTAAATTGAACTTTATCAAGATCAATATATTTAATTATATCATCAAAATCTGTAATAAAAGTAATTCATGTGTGTACTTTTTTAAAAAGGATTATTTCATGTTGTAATAGGTTTATTAAATGTACTCTTTCTTTAAATAAAGATTTAGATTTTAACTCAAATTGTTGGATTGAAAATAATTTATTGACTAATTCTCAAGTTTTTAATAGTAAATCATTTAAAATATGTAATTCTTTTAATAAATCATTTTTATTTAATTCATCATCTATTACTTCCTCAATAATTGAGTCTATTTGGAAAATTGAACTTGCAATTGGCCCTTTAACCTCATGTGAAACATAACTAATAAATTCTTTTTGTTTATTAATAAGTTGATTATACTCTATAGTTTGTTCATCAACTTGTTTATCTAAATTCATAGATAATTCATGAATTTTTTTGTAAGAATTTATATATTTAATATGTGTTTCTAAAAAATATTGAAATTCTTCTAAATTTGTTATTTCATCATTAAAAAAATGATCCTTTAAAGTTTTTTTTCAAAGACTAAAATAAGCACTCAAATCATTATTTAAATAAATAGGAAATATTATATATTCTTTTTCTTGTATATAATTAGATATTGTTTTAGAATTGAATATATTTTTATTTTGTTGTAGAAAAATTTTTTCATTAATAAAAAATTTATTTTTTTTATTTGATTCAAAAAAGTTAAAAAGAGGATTTTCTATAGTATCAGAAAAATAAGTAATATGTGCTTGGTTAATTCAAAATAAAGATTTAAAAGATATTTTTAATTGTTTGTTTACGTCATTTAAGTTATGTAAATAAGATATTTGTTTTTTAATATAATTTAAACTTTGTGTAAATTCTAAAGTATTTTTATTCAAAAAAACTTTTTTATTTAAAAATGAATGAATTCAATAAAATATACTGATAGCTAATATAATATCTATTATATTGTAATGTTTATTTATTCACCATATATCTATTTGTATATAGTAATTTTTAATTATTATAGTAGTTATAATTGATAATGCTGATGCAACTATAAACGAAACTATTTTCGAAATTATTAAATTTATATTTATAAAACTATAAGAGTGTATTGAAATTCAAGTAAAACATAAAAAAGGTAAGATAAGTAATGGTATATTATCATCTAATATATGTATTGAGTATAATGGAAGAATGGTAAGAAATAATATACCTCAAAATACAAAGATGAAAAAACCGATAATAACATATAAAAGTCTGATTTTATTTAATGAATGAAGAGATTTTAATTTTATGTAAGAAATTATACTAAATAAAGGTAGGAAAATCATATACAAGAATGAAAATATTGGATAGATTATTCAATAATTTTCTATATAACGTTCTTTATCTACACTAAAAGTCATATTTTCTAATATATATGGAGTAAATATTGAAAATATCCCTAACAGCAGTATTGGAATAAATATTTTATATTTATTATCTATATTGTTCTTATTATTAAAAAATAATACAAATAATAGCATATTATATATTCAAATCAATGATAGAAAATACATAAATCTATTTAAATATAATAATATATCAGTACTTAAAGATACTGAGAACACCAAAGTATATAGGAAAAGCCATATACTAATTAAAATAGAAAAAATTAGAAAAAATATCCCACTCGTATTTTTATATCTATTATAAACTTGTATTCCAAGTGGAATAAAAATTAATATAATTACGAAATGAAGCAGTAAATTAAGACTCATAAAAAAAAGTTTAGTATAAAATTATATTTATACTAAACTTTTTTTTATGATAACAAAATTAAGTTTTTATTTCTCTACAAGATGTAACGGTATTATGGTGAATTGTGATATCACAGTTTTCAAATTTAGGATTTGTATAATATTTGTTTCAGTCCTCATATAATTTCATTGAAACTCAACCAGCTCTTTCATTTATTCTTTGACTAGCAGATCAAACTATATTTTCATATATACCTACTGAATCTATATATTTATCATCTATAGATAAAGCTACATTTTTAAGTACATTTTTTAATAATGAAATTGCAGCTCTTGGGTTTTGTATATATTTCTCTAAAATAAATGTTCAAGATAACATTAAAAAATAAGGAGTATTCATTAATTCTAAAAATTTAGGGTGTTCAAGTAAATTTGAATTAAAATGAGAATCTAAATCGCTATTATAAACTTTCTCTAATGAATCCATAATGTTTCCATAACTCATTCATATAGTTTTTCATATTTCATTTTTTATAAGTATACAAAATGATTCTACAGGACTATTAGGATTTTCATATATATTGTCTATATTTGCACTAAGTCTTGATTTGATTATTTTTATTTTATCTCTTCACCGGTAAGGTATAACAGATTCATTGTGGCATGAAGATTTTAATTTATCACCATATCTTTCAAATAAATTTGCCACACTATAATCTTTATAGTTTTCATCAATACTCGAAAAAATTGTGTGTTTATCTTCTATATGATTACATAATGGATGAGAACATTTCCCACAATTTCAATATAGGGTTCCTATACCATCAGTTTCTGCTTCATATATATCTTCTAGATTTTGTTCTGTAATACTTGATGTATCTATAGAGTTGAAAGAAAATTTTTCCATATAATATAATATTAAAAATAGATTTATATATGTTTAAATATATGGTAAAAATGTTACAAAAAAGTATCAAAAAAAAGATTTTTGAAAAAAGTCTGAAAAATTAATGTTGTGTTAATGTCTTATGAGTATAATGCATGTATATATTAAAAAATTTAATTAAATAATATATAAAAATATATTGTTTTTTTCAGTAGTTTTGTTACTATTAAAGGAATAATTAAAAAATTTAACAAGATATATATGAATATTTCAATTATAGATGATGAAAAAATATTAGCTGATAAAACATGTAAAAAATTAGAAAAACATTGATATTCTGTGAATGTTTTTCATTCATGTAGAGATTTTTTTCAATGATATCTGATAGATTCAGATTTATATATTATTGATTTAGGTTTATGAGATGGGACATGATTTGATATTATAAAATGGTTAAGAAATGAAAAAAAATCAACTTCACCGATTATTATTACTTCAGCCTATGCTGATTCTGAAAAAAAAATTTATGGTTTAGATATTGGAGCGGATGATTATATGACCAAACCATTTATACCTGAAGAATTGCTTGCGAGAGTTAAAGCTCAATTACGTAGAAATAATGACTCTATTGATAATTCTGATATTTTATCTTATGAAAATATACTATTTGATTCAGTGAATCAAATAGTAAAGGTTGGTTCAAAAGAAGTCCTACTCACAAAAAAAGAACTTCAATTTGTACATTTTTTCTTAACTCATCCATGAAAATTAATTCCAAAAAATAAAATTATTTATTCAGTATGGAATTCATCAGATTTTTCATCTGTGAGTGATAATACTATTAATGTAACAGTATCAAAAATCAGAAAAAAATTAGGAAAAAGGTTTAGATTAAGGACAAAAGTGAATGAATGATATATATTAGAAGCGTAATATATCAGAATGTTTTATCAGGTAAAATAAGTATTATGGAAACTATTCAATTAGATACAAGCAGCAAATTATTGCTTTCAGATGCAGAGATAAAAATACATAAAATTATTGAGGATGTTGTAGTATCTACAATTGATGTTTTAGATATAGATAAAATGATAGACTATATTCTTAAACATACTCAAGCATTTCTTCAAAAAATTTATAATTCTGAAGAAAAATGTTTTCTGATAGAAGCATTAGCAAGACCTGATCCTAAAATTATGTGAGTAGGAAAACAAAAAATTGAATCGTTAATGAGGTTGTTAGCATTAGTTGAAAATAAAGGAAAAACTTTTAGCTTATTTAAACATATGCTAAATTTAATTAAAGAAACAATTGATGAAAATTGAGAAAACTCTAATTGTAAATATTCAATTAATGCATATCCCGAAGATATATTACATCCTGATTTTATATCTTTAATTAAAGATTTTCCTTATCCAAATAAACTTGTTATTGAATTATCTGAGAAAAAAATATGGCCAGAAGAAAGTATAGAATTATTAAAATATTTACAAGCGAATTTTTGAATTAGAGTTGCATTAGATGATATTAATCCTACTGCATCAGAAAATAATTTTACGATGGATACGTTAAATAAATGCAGAGATGCTGAGTGTACATTAGATCTTGGTAAGATAGACGGCCCATACTTCCAGTATTTAGCAGATAATAATAATTACATAGGTTTAAAACATAGAATACTCGAAGATTATCAAAAATCTTGAATTAAAAATTTCATAATTGAATATATTGAAACGGAAGAACAATTTATTTTTGCGAAACAATTAGAAACAGATAATGATTTAAAAGAATTAGGTATACGTTTTTGATATCAAGGATTTTATTTCTGAAAAGATTTATCATAATAAAAAAACAATCTCAATTGAGATTGTTTTTTTATTGTTTAGAAATTTTTATTTTTCTTCAGTTTTTTTAGGAGCTTCAACTTTTGGTTTTCTTGAATCTTCATATTTTTTAACTTCTTCAGCACTCGGAGTTCTTGCCAAACCAATTCTTCCTTTTGCAAGATCAACTTGAATAACCGTGAAATCAACACTATCACCTACATTTACATAGTCTTCGACTTTCATAGCTCTTAGAGGAGAAAGTTTTGAAATATGAATCATACCAGATGTATTTTTAAAACTCACAATTGCACCAACACCATCAATTATTTTTACTACTTCACCAGTATATTTTTCACCTTCAGATGGATTCCAAAGTAATGCTTCAATATCAGCAATTGCTTTTTTCCCACCTTCTTGAGTATCTGCTGTAATAGTTGTCATACCATCATCAGCAATTGAAACTTTTACACCATATTCTTTTTCCATTCTTTGAACATTTGCTCATCCCTTTCCAATAACTACTCTAATGTCATTTTCTTGAATTTGCATACTCATAATCAGAGGTGCATATTTAGATAATTCAGTAGCAACTTCTGGTTGAGCTTTTAACATATTTTCAAGAATATATTCAACAGCTCCAGTAGATTGAGCAAAACCTTCTTTAAAAATTTCCATTTTTAAACCTTTGATTTTCACATCTAATTGCATAGCGGTAATACCATTTTTAGTTCTTGCTACTTTGAAATCCATATCACCTAAGAAATCTTCTTGAGCTTGAATATCAGATAGAATAACATATTTTCCTGTTTCTTCATCATAAATCATACCCATGGCAACACCTCATACTGGAGTTTTGATTGGAACCCCTGCATTCATAAGACTCAGAGTTGAACCACAAATAGAAGCCATAGAACTTGAACCGTTACATGTCGTAATTTCAGATACAACTCTCATAACATATGGGAATTCTTCTTCACTTGGAATAACTGGTAAAAGTGCTCTCTCAGCTAATGCTCCATGACCAATTTCTCTTCTTCAAGTCCCTCTCATCATTCTTACTTCCCCAACTGAATATGGTGGAAAGTTATAATGGTGGATATATCTTTTTGTATCTTCTGGCATCATTCCATCAAGAGTCATTTCATCATCTGGACCACCAAGAGTAGCGATAGAGAGTGATTGAGTCATCCCTCTTCTAAATAATGCTGAACCGTGAGTTCTTGGTAATAAGCTCACTTCAGAACAAACTTCTCTTACTTCAGTAGGTTTTCTCCCATCAAGTCTTTCACCTTTTTCAAGGATATTTTGTCTCATAGTTTCTTTTACTCTTTTGTAAACAAGATTCCCTACCTCATTTGCATCAATTTGTACTAAATCTTCATTTACTTCATCAGAAATATGTCCAAGTTCAGTTAAGTATTCAGTAACTAATACATCTAAATTATCTAGTTCATTTTGGAAATCAATTTTTGATTTGTTATATAAACAAGACATTTTTTCTTCTGTAAGAAATTCTTTTACTGTTGCATATAAACTTTCATCAGAAATATTTAATGTAGCTTCATGTTTCGTGATACCAAATCTTGCTTCATATTCTTTTACGAAATCGTCTTGTACAGCACAAATTTCTTTGATAAGATTATGAGAATATTCAATAGCTTCTAACATTAATTCATCACTTACTTCATTCCCTCCTGCTTCGATCATAGTTATAGCATCAACAGTACCAGCAGTTAATAAGTTTAATTTTGATTCTTTTTCTTGTTCAACACTAGGATTGAAAATATAACTTCCATCATCCATTACTGAAATATTACAAGATGATACTGGACCTTCAAAAGGTGCACCAGCCATTTGTAGACCTAAACTCGCACCGATTATCCCCCAGAAACCAAGTTCTTTTTCACCTGAAGCAGATAAAACTGTACAGATAACTTGCGTATCATTTACAATTCCTTTCGGAAACATTGGTCTAATTGGTCTATCTATTAGTCTTGCAGTCAGAGTAGCAGAATCACTAGGTCTTCCCTCTCTTCTTTGAAATCTATTTCCACCGATTTTACCAGTTGCGTAAAATTTTTCTTGGTAATCAACAACTAACGGGAAAAAACTTGCGTTTTCATTTAACCCTTTTGTTTTGAAACCAGTAGTTACAAATAATATATTATCATTTGTATCAGAAATAGTAACTGCTCCATTAATAAGTAGCCCTAATTTCCCTGTTTCTAATGTGATTTCTTCTCCACCAATAGTATAAGTTTTTTTCAAACTCACCATACTTGCTGCATTTCTATCAGAAATTCCGTTCATAAATTTTATTTATAAAAAAATAATATGTATTTGAAAAATATTTTTCCTTATTTACCGAATAATGAAATATTCCTATATTCCTCTCAATAATCAAGAAAAATACAAAAATATTCCATCATTTACTCCAAAATAATTTTCGGATAGATTATAGTTGTTTTTTGTTTAAATACAAAAGAAACTATCACAAGTATTGCTTAGAATCTAAAGTCAAATGCAACTTTTAGTTTTGTTGTTAAATACTTCACTAGGAGTAAGAAACCCT
>JAYJMJ010291306.1:0-10738 GCA_036873875.1 Laminaria ephemera
CTCCTAGCACCGTTTGGCCTTAACATACTAGTTCTAGTATAGGGGGCGGTTAGTCAACGGGTCAAACTCCCGTCTCCTAGCATATTTTGGCCTTAATATACAAGTTGTGGTGCAGGGGCGGTCAGTCAAGGGGTCAAACCGCGGTCTCCTAGCACCGTTTGGCCTTAACATACTAGTTGTAGTATAAGGGGCGGTTAGTCAACGGGTCAAACCGCCGTCTCCTAGCTTATTTTGGCCTTAATACACTAGTTTTAGTGCAGAGGCGGTCAGTCAAGGGGTCAAACCGTGGTCTCCTAGCACCATTTGGCCTTAACATACTAGTTCTAGTATAGGGGGCGGTTAGTCAACGGGTCAAATCGCCGTCTCCTAGCTTATTTTGGCCTTAATATACTAGTTTTAGTGCAAAGGCGGTCAGTCAAGGGGTCAAACCGCGGTCTCCTAGCACCTTTTGGCCTTAACATACTAGTTCTAGTATAGGGGGCGGTTAGTCAACGGGTCAAACCGCCGTCTCCTAGCTTATTTTAGCCTTAACACACTAGTTTTAGTGCAGAGGCGGTCAGTCAGGGGGTCAAACCGCGGTCTTCTAGTACCGTTTGGCCTTAGTACACTTGTTCTAGTGTAAGGGGCGGTCAGTCAAGGAGTCAAACCGCGATCCCCTAGCACCTTTGGCCTTGATATACTAGTTCTCGTTTAGGGCGCGGTTATTCAACGGGTCAAGCCGCCGTCCCCTAGCATGGTTTGGCCTTAATAGTACTAGTGTAGAGGCAGTCAGTCAAGCGGTCAAACCGTCTCCTGGCGATTTCGGCCTTAATACACTAGTTTTAGTGCGGGAGCGGTTAGTCAACGGGTCAAGCCGCCGTCTCCTAGCATAGTTTGGCCTTAATAGTACTAGTGTAGAGGCGGTCAGTCAAGCGGTCAAACCGCGATCTCCTGGCAAGTTCCGCCTTAATATACTAGTTTTAGTGAAGGAGCGGTCAGTCAAGGGGTCAAACCGCGGTCTCCTAGCCACGTTCGAGTTTTAGTGTAAGGGGGCGGTCAGTCAACGAGTCAAACCGCGATCCCCTAGCATATGTTTGTCATAATATACTAGTTTGAGTGTAGGAGCGGTCAGTCAAGGGGTCAAACCGCGGTCTCCTGGCAATTTTGGCCTTAATATTCTAGTTTTAGGGCAGGATCGGTCAGTCAAGGAGTCAAACCGCGATCTCCTAGCCACTTTCGGCCTTGATATACTAGTTTTAGTGCAGAGGCGGTTAATCAAGGAGTCAAACCGCGATCTCACCTTTTCGCCTTAACGTACTAGTTCTAGTGCGGGGGGGTCAAACCGCGATCTCCTAGCATCTTTTCGTCTTGATGTACTAGTTTTAGTGTAGGAGCGGTCAGTCAAGGGGTCAAACCGCGGTCCTAACGTAATTTTTGCTCATGAGTGAATGACGTTACAGTTTATTATGCTGTTGCACATTATCGGATGGCAAAACTGAACGTGATTTAGAAAAATGATTACGAGTATCTAATTATTTGCAGCGTTTTCCGTGTACGATTCACTTTGCTTTCGGCTGCTTTGCCAAGATTAAAATGGCCGTACGTCGGGGGGGGGGGGGATTGCTGATGATGCGATTCCCTCGGTCTGATTCATTTAGGGTTTTACCAGTTTTTTTATTACGGTAGTTTTTTAACCAATTTGTTGCAAGCAGCTTGTATTCATTCATGGAAGCTATCAGCTACGATATCTCGAAAAAAGCTGGAGGCTCTTCAGCTTCTATGATCGAATTCGTACATATGTAGAACAAAGCTTGCTTGCCATTTTTTTAATGTATTTTGATGTATCACATTTATTCTTTGGTGGTGGCTCAGTTTTACTGTAAGTATGCTAGTAATACAGTAGTACTGTTTGTGTTGACGGCGGCAGAGCTTTAGAATCTGCCATTTTTACCACCGTCTTGTTTTTTTTTTTACTGGCTGACTTTTTGTGATGCTTGGAACTTGTTTTTTATGTGTGTGCGCATGGCAGGTCAACTTAGCGTGATAGTCGAAATTGCATTTTTTTTAGTCTACGGTAGGTCACGTGTCGATTCGCGGAGGCCAGGGGCGGAGGCGGGGGTCGGAGCGGGGACGGGGACGGGGGGGGGGTGGAGAAAACCCCAAACAACCTGACGGCGGCATTGTTTTTCGTATGATCACAGAATGCACAGTGTATACGTGGTCTACTTTTCTCGATTCAGTCGCCATGATTTTGGTTTTTCTCTGTCTCACAGTCTGTGGTCACAGAAATGGTATCTCTCTAGGATGGAGAACAAGGACGGGCACTGGCTGTGCTGGTATCGTTGGGTAGAGAGAGCGGTTTAATGTGAAGAGACAACAGTTTTACTAGATGTTGGCGGGTTTAATGTGAATACAACATTTTTATTAGATGTTGGAGACGACGCCATTTGTTGCGGTCTTCTTAGAGGATGTTAGCCCGTTTGACTACTACTGGTAGAAGGTTAGACTAACCGATTGCCTATCCAAACTAAGCCTTAACGGTACAACATACCAGATATACTACTGTGAAGGTGTTGCCTACTGAAACAGTGGGGTAAAAACCCCATCGATTACCCAGCCAAGGGGAAAAGCCTTGTGACATTCCTATTGCACGCCGACTTGTTCGGTCACCATGCTTGTCCTTTAGAGAGTTGCTTTTTTGTTGTGGCGGTCGGCGAAATAAGTGTCGGCGAGTGTTATGGAGCGCTCTACGTAGATGAGCAAGCTATAGTTAGGACATGACATGATGTCAGTTCTCTTACGAACTGCCGAATGTGCAATGTACATACAGTAGCTCTCTGTGTGATGGTCTGCAGATATATGGGCGATGCCTCACGAAAAAAAGCATCGCACATCCGATCAGTGAGTCTTGGTGTGTTCTTTTGGAGTTTTGCGTTTGATCCTTTCTGTGTGACATTGACACCGCAAACTGTAAACCATCAACCCGCCAAGCGCATCTCGCGTAGGACGGTTACTACGATACTAGATATTAATAGCGACAAGGTTTTTCTGCGGCTCCTTGTATGATGAGGAGCTCTCCACCTCACCCATCAACTGACGTCGAGAAAAAACGGATTCGCACCAACGGCCTAGGTGTAGAACGTAAAACACAACAAGACATTTTCAACGATGTTGGGTAGCTTCCTCAGTTATGAAGGCCCGTCAATCAGAAACAATATGGTCATACTGTGCTACATATATAGTACCACGCGTTGTAGGCGCCGTGATATTGCCGCCAAATAGTGGGGAGCGGTTTTTCCAGAAGGCACTGACCGATACGGTACGAGCTTTTGAAGCACACGTATTTGAGCGATGCCTCTTCGCCACCAAACCCTGCGATTTTTCCTTCGCCCGGCGCCCACCCCCACCGCACCCTGATTCATATATCCATCTACCTAGGAAATCTCGGGGATGCACCCAGGATGTCCCCTGGCGACCATAGCCCGCACCCATGTAACTCGCACACCACCCCCCACACGATAGCATCGCATTGGCCGTACTTTCTTCAGCTCCTCGCATGCTCTATGGCCTTCAAATCAAATGCCACCTCCGTGTGTCTGCCTGTTATCGTGCATACCACCAATGTCCCATCGTTTTGACCTTTTCAATTGCGATCGGTGCGTGCACAAGTCCCACAAACGAAAGTCGCCTTACGGCATGCCTGGTACCACTGTAGTTGGGACCATGAAGGGTCTGGCTACTTTGCTCGCCTTGGTCTGTATTCTGCCATACAGCGACGGCGGCAACAAAAACACACCCTCTCGGCGCGGCCAGAGGCCTAGGTGGGACGGTGTCCCATTCCCGTATTCTATAACGAGTCGCATTGTACGTCCTCTACGAGCAGTATACCTCGTACGAGCACAGGAGGGAGTAGCACGAAAACAACATGTGACCACATGACGAGTCATACGCCACTCTCGCCTCATTCTCGACTATTGTGTGTTGTGCTCGACGGCAGCAAGGGTACCCTCTCTTAGGAAAACAGCGACGGCGGCAACAAAAACAGACCCTCTCGGCGCCTGCAGAGACCTAGATGAGACTGCATGCCATGCCCGTATCCCACTTTAGTGCAGCTCCAATGAACTACATTGACCTGCTTTTCCCTAGGTGTTCAAATTTTACGTTGGATAGAGCATGGATTTTTCGCAAAAAGGATTTTATTTCGCTCTTCCTAGAAAGTCGATAATATCACACTTGTCGCATCTTAGGGCGCTACACCTGAGTCCCAAAAGGATTAATGAACGCAAAAAATATGAGAGGGCGAACGGCGGCCAATCGATTTTTATGACCAGGGCTGTTTACGGGTCAGGTCAAACCTCGCGGGTCGGGTCGGGTCGGGGCAGGTGACCAACGTCGCGTGTCGGGTAGGGTCGGGGCAGGTGGACCGCCCCGACCCGAGGAGTGTTTGGCATGTCTTGACCTGACCCGACCCGACCCGACCCGACCCGTGATATTTTGAAAACCTCCTGACCCGACCCGAGCCAACCCGTGAAATGTGAACACCTTCTGACCCGACCCGATCCGACCCGTGACAATTTTGTTTTGTTGTGTATCCTTCGAATTGTCGTGTTATTATTTCCTCTGCGACGTCGTGGGGGGGCTCCACTGGCGTGGTATGAGAGACGCGACATTGGCCGTTGCTTCTCGTTTCCTATCGTACTGCTAGTACCCGAGAGCCCCCCCCCCTCAGCCAACTGGCCGGGGCTCAAACACACGCAGTCTCGGACGACCGAGACCCCCAATGGTAGTACAGCATTGGCATATCCATTCTCCTAGTGAGCCCCGAATCACTGCCAGTCAATCGCAAACAACAATAATAAAAATGATACGGTGTGGCCAACACCATGGTGTGTGGCCGCTCCGTTCCACCCACCTTCGAAAGAAGAAAGGGGCGGGTGGGCGGGAGAAACACAACAGTAGACCCAGCCCCTAGGCTTATCAATCGGCAGCGGGCAGTGTCGTGCCATCCACTCTTGTACCTCTGCTATACATGCGCAGCTATGCACTTCACGGTCGGATAACGCGAGAGTGGCTACTCTCCACCTTGCCACTCGACCCAAATAAGCCGTTGCGTCGGTAGAGACCACGGCTATCAAAAGTTAATCCGCCGGTTGTGAACAAAACTCATATTTCATTTGTTCTGCCAACTCAGAAATATTATGCGTCAAATCTGACCCGACCTGACTCGCCAGATTCTGAGCACCTCTTGACCCGACCCAAACCGACCCGATCCGACCCAACCTGACCCGATCCGTGATATTTTGAAACCCTGCTGACCCGACCCGCGGGTCCGGGCATGGCCCGTGAACAGCTCTGCATATGACCGACCGACTGCTGCAAACGCAAGCCCCCCTATCATATCAGGAGGAAAAGCGAACGGTATCAAGCAAATGTAGAACAACCTATAAACAGAGAGTCACCTAGTAGATGGTAAAGTCTCCACGTGCAATAAACCCAATGAACAATCCGATGGGGGGCGGAAATTATTATTAATAGCTTGTCCGATAACAGAAAACGGTATACGGTGCGTGTTTAGCGCCAGTCGACGGTATATAGAGAAACTCCGCCACAGAAAGCACCTTATGGTATCCTATACCCCACCCAAAAAACAAAAAATGCCTTGCTAAGAAGGCGCTACCTTACACATACTAACAGGTGTATTATACTAAAACCTACCGCTATAATCAGGGATATTAAACTAAAACCTACCACTATAATCCCATAACCCCTACCCTCCAGGGACATAAAAAAGGGAACACAAAAAGGAAAAAGGAAACAGGAAAAAAGGTACAAGGGTCACAAAAAAAACAAAGCAACTGGCAAGCACAGGAAGCGGAGGAGTCGCTGCTGCACAAAATAGACAAAACGTCGAGAGAGAATCTTAGGAGAAGAAGAGGAATGCACCGAACAAAGCAACGGCACCAAAACAACGTTAGGCAGCGCTACCACTGATTGCTTTGAACGGAGTACTGCATAACTGCGGCGCAATCACCAAACAGACTAGACTTTCAAAGCAGCCGCGGTTAGCCCCCGACTGCGTGGCCGCTCGAAGTAAAAGCCTACTATTACGGGGGGCGATAGTAATCCCGACCCAATCACTAGACCGCGGTGGGCCGAGATCATCCGTCTTTGACCGGCGATGCGCCAACAGTGTGGGTGTTCTTCACCGTCGGCCTAATGACATCGTCCTAAAACGCCCAGGAAGCTCCCGCTACGGGGACGGGTGAAAAGAGGAGGCGGCCGCTTTATTTGGTTTCGCAGTACCACTGGGAGGGGTCGGCAAGGGTAGACGTTTGTAGCCAAAACGCGGTCGTGGAGTCGGGTGGGATCGCAACGGCGTTTGGATACCGTTTCCCGCCCCCAGGTATTGTGGGACACGTTGGACAACATATGGCCGAGTATAGAGCACACGCCGTGGTCGTTCTCCCAGGCGTGCGCGAGCACTGGGCCCCGCGGGTTAGCCACGCGACCGTGCGCGCGCTCGTACTACCAAAGGCAAGCAGCTTCGGGTAACCCCATCACCGGGGCAGAGTGCGCGATTACGGATACGTGCGCCACGGAATGCGCGCGGTCGAGGTGGGCTTCCGAAGCAGGTGGCAGAACTTGACAGAGCGTAGTGGTTGCGTCACAGTTGTGTGAATGATGGGGGGCGAAAGGTCAATTTTTAACTTCCTGTTCGGAAAGACGTTCCGGGGTTCTTCACAAGCGGTTGAGGTAAGGAGGAGCATTGACGGCCGTGAAATTTGCGCGGTTGCGGAAGTTGTTGAGTACCGACAGGCGGCGGAATCCATGCAATGGTAACCCACCGAGGGGTGAGGGTTCCGGTTCCCGAGCGTTCTACAAGGCGGGGAGAAAGGAGGCGAACTGGTGTTGACGCCAACACAGACGACCACCAACCTCCAGACCTATTTGCGGGCGGCGGGCATTGAGGGTAATCGGTACACGATGCACTCCTTCCGCGCGGGAGGGACGGCGAGCCATAGCATGGTTGGCACATCTATGGACGTTCTTATAGAGTACGTGGGGCGGAAGTTCGCGATCGTGCGTGCAGATACGCAGGCGTAACAGGGCCTGCAGCCGAGGTTGGGGGTCATGCGTTTTCGTGAAACGGCGTTCATAGAGGCAGACGCCTTGCCGCCCTCCGAGCAGTTTGCAAGTTCATCTGCAGCGTTCCAAGAGCGTTCCCACAGGACAATCGAAGCCGGACCCACTAGAAACCAATGTGTAAGTTTGGGTATAATAAGGACGGAAAACAACCCGTGGAAAGCATAGTAAGATAAAATAAACTACAGCATAGAGAGAAGGGAGAAGGAACAACAAGTATGGGTGTGATCTCATGCCGCAGCAGAGAGGCCTCATTGATCCCAAACTATATATGAATTAACGCGACGACGGAATGTTACAACAGTAATCGGAGCCAAAAGGCGGGGACGCAAGAAGTGTGTCCCTGAGGTTGGAGACATCCTCCTGCTGTACAGTCAAAGAGAGATGATAACACTCACTTCTCATCGACCTTACAACACAACGGAAAAGTAGGAAGGTGTTAGGGAGAAACAGACCATCCCGCCCGCCCATCGTAGTGCGCGAAGCCCGCCGACAACGATATCAGTTTTTTGTACAGTAGTGTTTATTTTACCGGGGTAACTACTCTTTGCGACGAGGTGCCGCGTTGATTTCAGGTGAATCAACGCAGGTGTAGTAGCCCTGGGTGAGAGTCTCCGGCTGATCGCAGTAGAGAGGCCTCATTGATCCTAAACTACATACGAATTAAAGCGACGACGGAAAGTTACAACAGCAATCAGAACCCACGATAAACAAAAAACCGATACATTCCCCTACTTTTACAACCATGTTTGGTTCTGTTTACAATGTTCCCCCATAATAATCAATATTCGACCGCTCGGAGCAAAAACGTACTGTTCAATATTCCACCGCTCCAATTAAAAACTTACTGTTCAATATTCGCCGAGCCAAGCGAACGCCCATCGAGGAAACTCGTCGCCCCAGGCGGGCGCAAGGCAGACAGCGCTCTTTCGCCATACAAAAAAAAACGCGCAGCAACAGCCCACACCTCCTACGAACGGGTGCTACGATCGGGGTATACCGTTTTCTGGCTAAAATATTTCTGACTGACCGGGCTCCTCAACCGAGGAACTGCTCAACACCGTTGAAACACCAGCCGTGTTTTTTGACAGAGCATTCATTATATCTAAGGGCCTCCTCGGGTCGCACCTTAAAAACTTTCCTCAAAGCGGCCCGATTTTTTTGGTGAGGTACAGAGCTTCCCGAGTGAAGAGCCTCCTATTTTTTACGCGTATTCGCTGCCGTAGCATGCGTCTACGAAGCAAGCACCGCCTCCACCTTCTTCCCGAGCTTCGCTTCCAGAACATCTTCCGTGAAGACCCACAAGCGGGGCGGGTTAGCCGTGTCCAACGCCAACTTAGACGGGCTCGTCTCCTTCGTGTCAGCCCAGTATTTACCCGAAAACTCCGGGGCAGCCAGAGCCGGGTCCACGGCACACCGAAGCGACGTCAGAGCTCCGGTGAGCGGGGTCGACAAGACGTACTTCATAACGGGGGAGGCAAATCTCGCCATGCGCGAGGTAAAGCTGTTGTCCGTCATGTTTCGCATCAATTCGGTGTCGACCATGCCCGGATGAACCGCGTAGGTGTTGATCCCGCGCCCGGCAAGGCGCTTGGCGAACTCCTTAGCGTCGAGGACATTTGCTAGCTTGGACCGCCCGTACGCCATCCAGCTGTCGTAGGTGTCGGGCTCCTCGTAGTTAATATTGTCCCAGTCTAGGGTCGTCTTCGGCATGCCGGGGGGCTGGTCGTGTCCCATGGACGACAAGAACACGACTCGGCCACCGTCCGCGATCATGGGCTCCATTAGCCTCGTCAGGAGGTGTCCGCCGAAGTGGTTCACCCCGATCTGCATCTCGAGGCCGTCGACTGTCTCCCGCCTCTCCGGGATGGCCATGATTCCGGCGTTGTTGATGAGGACGTCGGCTTTGGCGCCTGAAGCTTTGAATCTCTCGGCGAAGGCGGCCACTGACTGTAAAGAGCCGAGGTCTAAGATCGGCACCTCTACATCCACGCCTTCCAGCCCTTCAAGCAGGTCCACGCCCTGGCCATAATATACAGAGTAGTACGTGATAAGACGAAACGGTCAGGCGAGCGTAAACGATTATGCTGTTGGCTGTCGTCGTTACGCATGTGTCAATATGTTAACCCTAGCCCTGACCCTAACCCTGACGCGACCACCGACTGTAAAGAGCCGAGGTCTAGGATCTGCACCTCTACGTTCACGCCTTCCAGCCCTTCTAGCAGATTCGCTCCAAAATATACAAGAGTACGTGATAAAACGAAACCGTCAGACGAGCGTAAACGATGCTGTTGGCTATTGGCGTTGGCCTTTCTAGCAGATCCACGCCCTGCTCACATAAGAAACAGCAATGCTGGCTCGGGTTGATTTTTCTAGTTGATGAAAGGGTGCGTGTTCATTCAGCTTGTGCACAACACGGCTTTCGGACCTGCATAGCCATTTGTGCCGTGCATATGATATATACGAGTACGAATACAGGGTGTACTTTCCGGCGGTTGAAGAAAGTGGCGCATCATATACAACGGCTGCTAGGATTATGTGTGCGTGTGTTTTTCACATTAGACTGTTTTTTACACCCATCGACATAAATCACACCTAGTGTCCGTGCAGACAAGCTCTGTCGTTACAAACTACCTACCTGGTACAAGAGATATATCTGTTCATGGCAGATACAGCAGAAGGAAGGCTTGCCATGCCATCCCAAACCAACGTACTGAACACGAAAAACGAACCATACACACAAGAGAGGAAGGCGGCGGTCGGTCCTGAAGTAGTCCTCACCTCCTCAACGGGCTTCGCCAGCGCCTCCTCGCGGAGCTTTTCGGCCGCCTGCTGGCCCCTTTCGGCATTCCTACACGCCAACGTTACCTTCAAAGATATCAAGAAACGTAGTTCTGGGTATCGTCAGTCACACCTTCATATGCTACAATAAAACTAGTATATTGACGAGCGAATGCGAGTTCCTAGTTTACACCGCGCCTAAAAATAGGGATTCCTTTCGAGATGGCGCAAGCCTGGTTATATATATAGGGTTTGTGTGCGTCGCCGACCGAGATTCATCGTACACGTATATACAAAATATGTCTATACAAAATTATAGCGATGATACAACGTCAACAACTACCACCCACCCATCCACCAACGCACACAAGTTGACAGCTACAAAATACCCTGCTGCGCGAGTTCCTAGCGACATCTATACTATCTTACGTCTAGACCACCGTCCGTCACCGGCCTAAACTGCCAGTAGACCTTACCTCGTATTCGACACTATTATGGTTGACGCACACTGTGTACGAGACGAAGAGGACTACTGTGGCCCTGAACATTGGTTGGTTGGGTTGGGGATAGGGTTAGGGTCAGGGTTAGTCCTATTCGTATCGTACACAACAGTGATCCTCAATCATATCGCCCCGGTAGTCTAGTGGATAACCTCGCATACTACTAAGGTTGGAGTCAGGGGTTCAAATCTCGGTATGGAGATTTTTATTTCTAAAGACACCAACTGCCGAGAGCGCTTTATAGCGTGGGTAAGCACAAATTCGACGCGAGTCGACGAGGGAAGAAAGTGCTGAATTCTTCTCGCGATAACAATGAAGGCGCGTACCGTAGTGGG
>JAYJMJ010291324.1:0-10735 GCA_036873875.1 Laminaria ephemera
AAGCCTTACAGTTGTTAATTTAATTAAAGTAACCACAGATACAATTACAGTAGCAATTAGAGCAGATGACTTTGTAAATGTTCTTTCTTATCAACACAGTATTCAGTTATCGGATACCATACAATCAAAAATTATTGGTATCAATGGCTTCAATTTAGAAGGTTTATCGGAAGGGAACTTCTATCAAGTCAATGATTACAGCCTCACAACAACTTGGTTTGATCCTACAGCTATGGGTTTAACGATACCAGACGGAACAGTCTTATATAATCTTCAAATCGTTACGAATAACCTAGGAGAGGATTGTATTGACGTAGAATTAAATGGAAACATAATCCCGATGCAAGTGATCGTTACTCAAAACGGAAATATAGTAGAATCTGGATTTTTAGTAAATAATGGAAATATTTGTTCTGGTGCAGAAGGAACAGGAGGTTCAGGAGGTTTATCTGGCACGATAACGACTCCAGCAGGGGAAGCGGTGTCACTCAGTACAGTAACTTTAACAAGTGATAATGGAATAACTACTACGAACGAAGCAGGTTTCTACGGTTTTGATACGGTTGCTTTAAATCAAAATTTTAGCATTGTGCCTAGTAGGAATATGAACTTGCTAGAGAATGTAACGACTTTTGACATCGTGTTAATCAACCGTCATATTTTAGAAATTGACCGTTTGGATTCGCCTTATAAAATAATAGCGGCTGATATTAACAATTCTGGTACTGTAACTGTATTTGATTTGGTGTTAATTCAGCGACTAATACTAGAGATCAATACAGATTTTCCTAATAATACCTCTTGGCGCTTCATTCCAGCAGATTACGAATTTCCAGATCCTACTAATCCTTTTGTACCTGGTTTCCCAGAAGAAATTGTAGTGAATAGCCTTTCCAATATGATTTCGAACCAAGATTTTATAGGAATAAAGGTTGGGGATGTTTCTTACACTAGTCCAAGTGGGTCGCTTCGTGGTGGAAGTGGGGCAAGGTCTGCCAATCATTTAAATGCAACAGTAGAAAATCAATCCTTTAAAGCAGGAGAACAAATTACGGTACCAATGAGGCTTACTAATCTGACAGAATTTTCAGGTTTCCAAATGGAAGTTGCCTTTGATCCGACAGTCGTTCAATTAGAACAGGTGACAGCAGAAGGATTAACATTGGCAGCCAATAATGTTGGCTACCAGCACAGTAAAGAAGGCAAAGTACTTCTCAGTTGGGTTGCTCCTCCTACACAATCACTTACGGATAATACTTTATTATTCACTTTTAAAGCGAAGAAGGATGGCAATTTACAAGATATATTAAGCTTAGAAGAACAGTATTTGGCAACAGAAGCCTACACTACTACCTTGCAAATCAGTGCTGTTGATTTAACGATTGAAAGTAAAGATGTATCGGAAGTAAGCACCTTAACCGTATATCCAAACCCAAGTAAGGGCCTATTAACGATAGAATTACCTTATACGGGGGGCAAATCAATTCCTGAAATCACCATATTCAATATAACAGGACAGCAAGTATATACGAGCAAGGATAGATTAAAATCCGATACGAAGCAAGTAAGAATAGATTTGACAAGTCAGCCAGAAGGAACGTACTTATTAGTACTAAAAGGGAAGGAAACGGTTGAAATGAAGAGAATCGTAATTAGTAAATAACTTTTGAAGTGATGAGTTATAAGTGATGAGTTATTACCGAATTAGATGTTGACGCTAACTTAGCATGTCTAAATTGGATAATAACTCATAACTCATAACTCATAACTCATTTCAAAACTTATCTAAAATTCGTTTTTTCATTTGTTTGAACTCCTCTTCGGTGATAATACCTGCGTCTTTTAGCTCTGCTAATTTCTTTAGTTTTTCCACTATATCATCAGTGATAGAGGCTACTTTAGGTGCAGGAGGCGTATCAGGAACTGCTTTGGGTGCTGCTGCTGCCTTCTTCGTAGTTTTAGTAGTGGTAGTAGCTTTTGCTTTAGCAGGTTCTTTTTTCGGACTTGCCTTTGATTCTTTAGCTTTAGTACTAGTAGCTGCTTTCTCTTGATCTCCTTGTGCAGAGGCGGCAGGAACATCTGCTTCTGTATTTATTTTAAAATCAGGATTGCCCGTATCTTCTTGTTCCGCTTTCCATTCCTTAGCGACCGTTTTACCCTTCTCAAATTTTTCTTTATAATATTTTCTAAGACGGTCTGGATCAAAATCAAGAATCGTTCCACCAGAAGCGAAATGATGTTTAAAAACCTCTCCTAATGCATAGGTAGAAGCCCCTGCAAAAACAGAGACGGTTGCACCGCCTACTAAAGAGCCTAAACCAGGAATTAACTTAATAATAATACCTGCCGTTAAGCGAGCAAGCGTGGTACTGGTCAAAGAAGTGACCACTGCTTTTCCTTGCGTCTCCTGAAAATCAATATCATATACTCGACTCATCTGCCGAATCATGTCTAATTGTAAGGCACTTACCGCAAATATATCTGCTACTAAAACAGGAATAAAACCAGCGCCCATCGACCATATTACATGGTTCCGAATAATATTATCTGCTTGTACTTCTTTATTGGATTTTTTTTCTGCACTCATTTTTTTATTGTTTTTCTTCTGCGTTTTTTTAATGAAGTCGTAGATTTTTTTTCCTTCTTTTATCATGGTGATTTCTATTAAATATTTTTTATTTATTTGTCTCTACTCTCGCATCTCGCATCTCTGTTCTAATTAGAAGACGTTCTTTTATGTTAAAAGAAACGAAATAATAGTCCTTATAGTTATTCAAAGCTATAAGAAAATGGAAGAGGAGCGTGTTTTTCTCGACTATTGGTAGGAAAATGTGGACGAGAGAGGTTTTACTAGACTTATTACCCTTTAAAAAAGTTTGGTTCTTTTACAAATCCCGTGGATTTACTTGAACTTAACTTTGAGAACTTCGTGAGATAGGGATGAGTTGGAGCAAAAGTTCTTAAAGTGAGCGGGTTTTAAGAACTTTTGCTCCAACTCATCCCCATCTCACGAAGTTCTCAAAACGTCCATCTCCACGACATTTGTCAAAGAACCATATTTTGAAAGACCAAAAGTTATAGATGTGCCAGACTTTAAAAATCTGAGCCTACTCCGAAAAGTCAATGTTGGCACCGATTTGCTAAATTTTCAGAATTTAGTAAATTTCAATTGATTGATTTTCAAGAGAATAAAATTTACTAAATCTATGAGATTTAGCAAATTGAGCCCCAAATTGACTTTTCGGAGTAGACTCAAATCTGGCACATCTCGCTCCAATCAACTTTTTAGAGCGGACTCAACAATATAGCCATATAACAATGAAACCATATAACAATCCAATAATACAATGAGTAAATCAAAAGAAGTAGTCGATATAAAAAGAATAGGAGTCTTCACTTCTGGTGGAGATGCTCCTGGTATGAATGCAGCAGTTCGAGCAGTTGTAAGAACAGCAGCCTACCACGATTTGCATATTTATGGCATTGAATGCGGGTATGAAGGCATGATTGCGGGAAGCATTAAACGCTTGGAAACAAGCGATGTCAGCAACATTATTCACCGAGGCGGAACGATTTTAAAAACAGCTCGAAGCAAGGAGTTTATGACTCCTGAAGGCAGATCCACTGCATACGAGAATTTATTAGCCCATGATATAGATGCCTTAGTTGCAATCGGTGGAAATGGTACGTTTACAGGCGCACATCATTTAGGGACAGAATTTGATATGCCGATTATTGGGGTTCCTGGCACAATTGATAATGATTTGTATGGCACCGATAACACGATTGGATTTGATACTGCTGTTAATACAGCCATTGAAGCGGTAGATCGAATACGAGATACTGCCGACTCTCACAGTCGTCTTTTCTTTGTGGAAGTCATGGGACGAGATGCTGGCTATATTGCGCTAAATGCTGGTATTGGCAGTGGGTCAGGGAAAATATTTTTGCCCGAAATCCATACTTCTATAGAGGATTTATTTAAGACGCTCAAAAAAGCGATTAAAAGACGGAAGTTATTTAGTTTAATGATTGTGGCGGAAGGAAATAAGTCAGGAGGTGCGCAAGAGTTGGCGAAACAAGTGAGTGTGGAATTTGAACAGTATGAACCAAGAGTAACGATTATTGGGCATTTACAAAGAGGCGGTTCTCCTACGGCAATGGATCGAGTACTAGCTAGTCGCTTAGGCTTTCATGCGGTTGAAGGTTTATTGAGGGGGGAAAAAGCTTGTATGTGTGGGGTGGTTAATAATAAAATAAAATTTACGCCTTTTAAAGATGCTATTACGAAATTAAAACCTATGAATAAGGATTTATTGCGGATGGCGGAGATTTTGGCAATGTGATTCTTTTTTTTGAGGGAGCAATTTGATTTTGTTTTTCATTAAAAAAACAAAATCAAATTGCTCCCTCAAAAATACTATACTGTTTAGTGGAGCTAATGGGATTCGACCCCATGACCCCTTGACTGCTAGTCAAGTACTCTAGCCAACCGAGCTATAGCCCCCTAAAAATAGTTATGAGTGATAAGTTATTCATAACTATTTTATTTTACCGATGGAATATCTGCCTTCATCTGTTCCGCTAAGGCAATTACATCTTCTAATTCCTTTCTTATATTTTCACTCTCCGTTTTGGTAAAGTCGGAATTAATAATACCCGTTTTAAGTTCATTAAGGGTAGTATCAATTACATTGATTACTTTTTGAACATCAATCTTTGTCTTTGGCATTATTGAAAATTTTAGATAATTCTAATAATATTTTAAGTGCTTCTAACCTCTCATTAATAAAGTGTTCATATTTTCTAAGACCTCCTAATTTTTCTATAAACTCGTCTCTGTATTGCTGAGCTAAAGTTAATTGATCTTTAAGTACTTTTATTCTATTTAATACTTCTCGTTCTGTCATTCACTTTCATTTGGGAGTTAATTTTTATTTACCGTACTAAAGTTACATCCCCTGCCAAAGTAGTCGTATTCCCATCATTCAATCGCACCTCAATCGCATAAATATACACATCAGGATTCTGCCGTTTTCCTTTATATAAGCCATTCCAACCTTGGGTAGGCGTATCATTATCATACACTTTCGTACCCCAACGATCAAATATTTTAAAATCGACCACCTCTGTTACTTCACTACAACCGGCCTCAGATAAAATGACATTGAAAAAGTCATTTGTACCATCTCCATCAGGGGTAAAAGCATTGGGTAATAATTGTCTGTTTGGATCAAAAACACCGATAGTATATTGGTAGGTCTCTGTGCCGAAGCAAACATCTTGTACCGTTAAAGTATATTCTATATCTGTATTGGCACTTAGCATTGGAGTCGTACAATCTGCAATCGAACCACCTTCAGGACAAGTAATGCCACTTTCATTATTAAAATTCAAACGAGCAACGCCGTTATTGCGAATTGGCAAACTGATAGGCGTACCTGCTAAAACGCAAGTATCTAAGTCTCGTCCAATGACAGGCGTTGGGGTTGCGACAGTTATTGATTGAGTAACCGCATCTGCACAGCCATTACTTGAATTTTGCACTTCCAACGTAACCTCATACGTTCCTGCGGCAGCATAAGTAAACGCAGGAGACACATTATTGGTTGTTTCTCCATTGCCGAAATCCCAAGTAAAAGAATTGCCACCAATCGCATTATTAGTAAACGCTACATCTGGGCTACAAGGGTCCACAGAAGCGGCAAAATCCGCTATTACTTGTCGAACCGTTAAATTTTCTTGTAGGGCAAACGTACAACCTGCTGGGCCTACTAATTCTATCGTAATCGGTGCATCCCCATTGGAAGGAATATCGTTAATATCAAAAGATACAGCCGTTTCATTAGCACCAAATTCTTGTCCTTCAAAAAACCAAGAAAAAGAGGAAACTTCTGATTGATTAATTAAACTAGCAGACACAGCATCTCCTTTACAGAAAGGCCCACCATCAAATTGTAGTTCTCCTGTTGGACCTACCAAATCAAATACTCTGCTTGTTTGATCTGCACAACCAAAAGAGGTTTGCGTACTCATCGTTACTGTATAAATCCCTTTAGGGAAAAAAGAGGCGGTTTGTGCACCAACACCACTTTGCCCATTCCCTAAATCCCAAACCGTCGTTAACTGCTCCTCGGAATCAGAAGCATTGGTGAAGGTTATATTTTTAGGATGACAGATTGGATTCTCTCCATCTACGTCAGACTGAATAGCTGCTATAGGGTAATCTTGAACATTTACAGTTGCTCTAGCTTCCCCTGGGCAACCTGTTGCAATTTCTCTTATACTCAACACCACATCGTAAGTGCCGCCCTCGTTATAAGGCGTAGTAGCAGTCGATGTTGCCGAACCTGCCCCATTCCCTAAATCCCAGCTAAACTCTAAATTAGATCCTCTTTCCGTAAAGTCCGTAGCTGAAAAATTCACCACATCTCCTGCACAAATATTTGGAACAGTAGGATCAGAAGTAATTTGAGATACAGGTCGATAGGTTTCTATCTCCATCGTTTGTTCTCCTGGGCAACCTGCATTATCTTCAATACTGAGCGTAACCGTGATGGAATTTCCACCGGGGTCAATACCATAAGAATAACTTGCATTTTCAGTTTCCGCCATGCCTACGCCATCCCCAAAATCCCACATATACGTCTCAATACTCTCTGCGGTCGTTGTACTATTATTAGTAAAACTCACAGACATGGGGAAACAAATAGTAGATTTATCCATCGTAAAATCAGCAATTGCTTCATACACGATTACAGGATAAGAAGAAGTATCTACACATCCATTAATGTCTTCTACCACCAAATCAATGGTATAAGAACCCGTATCTGGATAAGAAATTTCCATATTTGTTGGCTCATTAGTCGTCAAAGGTCGAACGCCTGGATGATTAAAGTGCCAAGTATAGCCTCTAAAGCAAGAAGTATCTACATCAATCGAAGCCGTCGCATCTAAGTTAATCGGCTGGCTTTTACATTGCTCCAATTCTACTTCTCCCATTGAAACCAATTGTCGAATGTGTACCGTTGTTGTATCGAAAGAAGCAGGACAACCACTTGCTGCATTTTCTGCGGTCAAAATCACTTGATAGTCTCCCATACCAGCATATTCATGGTTGGGATTATCCGTCGTTATCGTTTCCCCATCTCCAAAATCCCATGAAATAGTCGTTGCATCTTGGCTACTATTCGTGAAAGTCGCTCTTGTAGGCGTTACACAAGGAATGGTATAATCAATATGTGCAATAGGCCCTTTCACTTCCAGAAAATCTTCTTTAGTAATCGCATTCAAACAGCCATTATAGCCTACGACCATTGTTACTCCAAATGCCCCTGACTCCGTTTCAAAAGGAATCATTGGATTGGCATCATTAAAGCAATGAGAAGATCGGTCGTTATCTGTATAAAAATGCCATTCATCAATTAAATCTGAATTGGAAGCATCGGAAAATTGTATGGTATCGCCTTGACAAATAGACGTTTTATCAGTCGTAAAATCAGGCGTAACCATCGTTCCTACTTCCACTAGCACCATATAAGAAGTATCTGGACAGCCTAGTGTATTAGTAATTACCAATTGCACCTCATATTCTCCTGGCTCAGTAAATGTATAATTGTGGGCATCGTTGGTACTAAAATTATTGGTTTCGCCATTATCGTAAATCCACTCCCAATTGATAATATTTTGAGTAGAGCGACTAGAATCAGAAAACTCTACCATCAAAGGCGCACAACCTGATACCGTGTCTGGCATAAATCTAGCCAATGGAATATCTAAAATAATTTCAGTAGAAAAACTATCTATACAGCCAGCAGGAGACGTTACCGTCAATTGAGGCATAAAAGGAAATTCTCCGTTTTCGTGGTAAGGCGACTCATTATCTGCATTATATTCATGGACTAAGGAAGGCATCGTACTAGTGCTATCGTCCCCAAACTCCCAAGAATAACTATTACCGCTTATATTTTGATTCGGCGTAAAAGTAACTCCGAAAGGTTCTGAACAACCATAAATAGGATCCGCAGTAAAGGTAGCATCTGCACTTTCTACAAAGATGGTTTTAGAGAAATCAGTGCTACAACCAGCAGGAGAAGAAACAATTAAACGAACTTCTTGTAAACCGCCTGTAGTAAACGTAATTTCAGGATTGGCATCTGTGGAAGAGGTAAAACCTACAAAGTCCCATGTATAATTTCCGGGAGAAGAAGTATTTTGAAAAGCAATTGGTGTACCTACACATACAGTATCTGCCACTTCAAAGGAAGCAGAGGGACTTCCAACACTCACTACCCTACTAAGCGTTTTAGTACAGCCTTTCACATTATCTGTTACACTTAATATTACCGTATAGTCACCATCTTCCGTATAGTTCTGAGCGGCAGGACTATAATTGGTAGAAGTATTGCCATTTCCCAAATCCCAACTATAAGAAAAATCTGCTGATTCAGGCGTGTCGTTACTAAAATCCACCGTAAAAGGAGCCGTACAGCTTGCCGCTGGACTTGGACTAGTCGTAAATCGCACTTCTGGGCCAGCAACTACCGATAGTACATCCACAAATTGCTCTGCCCCATCACATAATTGGGAGCTAGTTGTGATAGCCAAAGATGCCCAATACATCCCTTCTGATTCATACGTTTTATTAACCATTGAACCAGTCGCCTGTGTCCCATCATCAAATACCCATTGTTCCGACAGTATCGTAACGCCATCGGGGATAACAGTTGTGTTGGTAAATACTACATCCAAAGGCGAGCACCCACTATTAGGTGTTGCTGTAATCATTAGCGTAGGAGGCGCAGATACCGTCACCGTTACGGTGCCAACTACTGCTCCAGCGGAAGTTTCTTTGAATTCGACCTCATACGTACCTGGGTTGACAAAAAGCGTATTTGGGTTCTGCACTTCAGAAGTCGCTCCATCTTTAAAGTCCCAGAAATAGGAAGTCGATCCAGCAGGTGCGGTAAAATTCACTCGCAAAGGAGCGCACCCTGCCGTCGCATCTGCTGACTGTGCCAAAATATCTGTGGAAAAAAGCAGACAAAAAGCGAATAATAAAAAGTTTAAAAAACGGATTTTCATAATTTTGAATTCGGTATCTGTAAATGCGAATAGTATTAGTTGATTGATTATTGATTATTAGTAAGAATTGCACTAGGCTTTTCTAGCTAGATGGGATGGGACACGGATTTGCACGGATTGAACGGATTTTTCTAAACAGGTCGTACATATTAGGTTTTAAAAGGGACGTAAACGACCTATTTTGCCTCTAATTGTACACGACCTAAGTAAAAAATCCGTTGAATCCGTGCAAATCCGTGTCCCATCCTACCTAATTTGTAAACTTTGCACACGCTTCTTTCTTCTTAATCATTCGTCAATATAGCAAACAAGTTCCAAAAATAGCAATTGAAACATAAAGTTGTGAATCCTAGTTGTTACTTTTGGAATAAATCCTAGTTGCAATAAGGTTCAAACGGTAATAAGAAGGTGTTATTCGTCCAAAAACAAACATTTCCTACTTTTAAAACGAATAAGGTCTCTACTCTCTGTTCTCTATTCTCTGTTCCCTATTACAACTAAGTGCTAAAATACGTAAGTTTGCCCAAAAGATACTGCTAAAATATAAAATATGGTCTTTATGCGACACACAAAAAATGGACTGTTTACCCTTTTTCTTTTACTCGTTTTGAGCCTAACTGTTACGGCTCAAACTCCAGCACCTGATGCTAGACCGCTGGTACTGCAAAAATCGGAATTACCTTGCCTCAATAAAACCTTTAATGTAGTGGCGCATATCGTCAAAAATGAAGGGGATTCTTTAGGTGTGGAAATAGATTCGATTCAAGCAGTTATGGCGAGGGTCAATGAATTATTTGCGCCGATTTGCGTTGGCTTTTCGATTTGTGAGGTACGAATTATTGAAAATTATCAATATGATACCGTAAAAACCTATGAGTGGGACGAACTACAAGTCACTTACCACCAAGCTAGAAAAATCAATATTTTCTGGGTGGGAGCTTTCGAGTTTGAAAAAGAACTTTGTGGGGTAGCCGAGTTAGGTGGCATCGCCAATTTGGAAAATGGTGGTATCTTAATGAAAAAAGAGGAATGTGTGAATGAGTTTGCAATTGCCCATGAGTTAGGTCGCTACTTTGGTGTGCCGTATACTTTTGGCGATGGTGAAAATCGAACGGAAGAACTCGTTTTGAGTAGCAATTGTGCTACTACAGGCGACTTGATTTGTGATACGCCTGCTGACCCTTATATTCTAGAACGAGAACCTGACCAATATGTGGATGAGGCGAATTGTCGATTTACGGATCAAGATCGGGATGATGAGGGCGAGTGGTATGTGTCGCATGTGGGCAATATTATGTCGTATTATCCAGATGCTTGTAAGTGTGAATTTACGGATGGACAGTATCGGTTGATGGTGGCGACTTATTTGGCGAGTGATCCTAAGATGTGGTAGTTTTTTTAGAGTTGGATAAATAGTAGAGGCAGCATTGATTTAAAAAAAATCAATGCTGCCTCTACTATTTATCCAACTCTAAAAATCAATTTCGCTGTGGCATTTATGGGTTTCTTAGCCTTGTGTTAATAGGGCTAATTATTTATTTTTGCTGACTGACAGGGAATATTTGTTTTTTGTAATGAAAAAGTAAATTGGGGTGGGTTTGATACTTACTACCTCTTACTTTATACTTACTTCTTATTTTTCGGGATGTAG
>JAYJMJ010291334.1:0-10734 GCA_036873875.1 Laminaria ephemera
CAAAATAGGCAGGATGGTACACGGAAATCTCTGCGAGATTTACACGGATGAAACGGATTTTTGTAGGTCGTGAGCGACTTGTACCTGTAATATTCACGACCTACAAAAATCCGTTTTATCCGTGTATTTTCAGCAGGAAAATCAGTGTCCTATCCTATCTAGTTGGTAGACTACTTTTTTTCTCTTAACCATCAATTTTTAAGTTGCTAAGAGCGCATCAAAAACTTACTACTTATTCCGCCGTCCCAGTTCTTCTACTCTTGTCAGCCACTTTTTTCGATAACTGTCTTTGGATAATCGCAGTGGCCCAATCGTAGTAGTACGCACCCGATCTACTCCGACAAAATTCATGGTTAATCGTTTCATCGCTTGGGTGCTAGGTCGCCCAAATACCCAGCGATAGTACCAGCGAGGTTGATCTAAGGTACAGATGAGTCTGGCCGATTTGCCTGTTAAAAATTTATCCCACCAAATCGAGCCTTCTCGTTTTTTAAAGGCAAAGCCTGGAAGGAACGTGCGATCTATAAAGCCTTTCATAATGGCAGGTACAGAACCCCACCAGACGGGATAGACCCATACTATATGGTCTGCCCATTTTATTTTTTCTTGGGCGGCTAGTAAATCGGGTTCTAATTCTGTTCGTTGTCGATAGCCATATTCAAGATTGACGTTAAAGGTGAGGTCTCGGATGTTGATTTGCTGGATGGTTGCGCCTGACGCTTTTGCGCCTTTTAGGTAGGCTTCGGCTAAAGCAAAATTGTAGCTTTCTTTGTCAGGATGACCATTGATGAGGAGTATTTTTTTGGTAGCCATAGTTGTGATTGTAGTCACCCAATTTATTGGGTAGACTTGTAAAATCTATTTATCCGTTTACTATAAATCAGTCTACCCAATAAATTGGGTGACTACAGCAAACAGTTTTAAATTCCACTCAAAGTCCTAGAAATATCTGTCTTACTAGCTTGCAAAGCAGGAATTATAGCTGCTATAAAACCAATCGCCAACGCCCCTGCCAATAGATACCATTCTTCTTTCAAAAAATCCCAACCAGAAAAAGAATAGCGATAAGCATCTTCCATGTAGTTAGATAAAACACCCATTCCTATGTGACTCAGTGCAATGCCAATCAAAAAGCCTAACACCGCTAAAATCAAGCCTTCTAAAACAATTAGAAAGAATAATTTGGAAGGCGAAGAACCCATTACGCGCATCAAGGCTAATTCATACTTTCGATCTTTTAAAGAAGAAAATAAGGCAATAAAGATACTTAATCCTGACACGAAAATAATCACATACGCTAAGGTCTGCAACGCATCCGTGCCTGTCCCCATCATGGAGTGCAAACGGTTAATTTCAATGGCAGGAGTAGCGGCTTGCATCTCCGTATTCTCATTGATTTGGCGTTGCATATTCAAGGTTCGATAGTTCCTATTTTTAAATTGTATCAATAAAGAAGTAACGCTTTTATCTAGTTCTTCTATTAAAGGTTTGCGAGTGGCAGTTGGGGCAGCTTCTTGGTGGTCGCTATGGTCGTGACCTGCATGGTCATCGTGGTCATGTCCAGCATGATCGTCGTGATCGTGTGCTGCGTGGTCATGCCCTGAATGATCTTCATGGTCTTCTGTCGCATTGGCTTGTCCTTCTTCCTCATGGTCATGCTCATCGTGTACTTTCCAAATACTCTGCGTATTGGTTAAAATCAATTGATCTAGTACAGAACCAGTTGGTTGAAAAATACCTGCTACTTTAAATTTGGGCGCATCATCGTGTACCAAATTTTCATCTATGATTAAACCATGTGACCCAAAAAAGCCATCTCCTAATTGTAATCCTAATTTGGCCGCCACTGTTGCACCAATCGTAACGTCTAAATCTTTCTCCCACAATGCCCCTTTTGCTATTTCGCCCTTGTATAAATTCACTAAGTCATACGTTGTGCCGACAATGCGGTAGCCTTGATGACTATCTCCCATAGATAAAGGGATGGCATGTTTAATCAACGGATGCTTCGGATTCATCAACGCTTTAGCGGATTGAATCGGAATATTTCCAGTTGGCGCATCTATATGATACATGCTCGATAAAATCAATTGCAAAGGGCTTCCTTTCGCCCCCACTACTAAATCTATCCCTGCCAAGTTTTTATCAAATTGTTCCTGTACTTGCTTATTGAGAATCAATAATAAGGAAATCAAACCGACTCCTAATGCAAACAGCACTAAGCTTAATAACATGGATAAGGGCTTGCTTATTAGGTTTTTCCAACTTAGTTGTAGAAGGTTCATTTATTATTTTTGGTTGTACCTTGGCCTTTAGGCTGAGGATGTTTAAAGCTGAAAATTCATTATCTACCCTCCTCAGCCTAAAGGCCAAGGTACGTAATTACCCAAGTACTATCTGCTTTTCAAATCGCTCTTTTAGTCGCCCATCATGTGTTACGACCAATAAAGTTGCCCCCACTGCTGTTGCTTGCTCTTCTAATAATTGGATGACTTCTTCGCAATTGGTATCATCTAAAGCAGAAGTGGGTTCATCTGCCAAAATAATCGTTGGTTGATTGACTAAGGCACGAGCGATAGCTACCCGTTGTTGCTCTCCTTGGCTAAGTGCATTGGTCTTCGCATGTAGTTTATGACCTACATTTAGCCGATCTAAAAGTTCTTTAATTCTAGACATATCAATAGGAACACCTGCCAATTGCTGTGCTAATTTTAAATTTTCAGCAACCGTCAAGGCACGTACAAAATGGGCTTTTTGGAAAATAATGCCAATATGTTTACCTCTAAATTTATCCAATTGGGCAGTCGATAAATTTTTTAAGACCGTCTCTCCTACTTGTACTTTCCCTGCGGTGGGAGATAGCAAACCACCTAGTAAATGTAATAAAGTCGTCTTCCCACTACCTGACTGTCCAAGCAATAACCAATGTTCGCCCTTTGCGCAGGTAATGTCTGAAAAGGTTAAGGTAGAAGCACCTGTATAGGAAAAAGTTAAATTGTTAGTTTGAAGCATTTATTGGAGCTAATATTTTTAGTGTAGTCCCCCAATTTATTGGGTAGACTTATTTATAGTAAACGGACAAATCGCTTTTTATCAGTCAGCCCAATAAATTGGGCGACTACTTTGAAACGGCTAAAGGTAAAAACTTGTTTACAAACTTTTGCATTCCTAGAACAAAAAAAGCCATCTCCTTGCGAAGATGGCCTCAAAAACTTTCAGTCGGATTAGTATGAAAAATCTTTATAACAGTTTCGGAAGTGCTTTTAAGAAAACCTGGAACAACACAATAAGATGTAAAAGCCCTTCCTAAACTGTTATCTCGCAAACTAACTTACGGGTGATTTCTTATCAAGAGTTTGCCTCTGCAAGATACGCAGTAAGACAAGCTTTATTTATTATTTTTCGATCAACCAACCTTTTTCTGGGACAAAAGGAGTTGATTGATTATTAAATTATTGATTATTCATTACATGCAGATTAAACGTATAATTAATCAGCTAATTATCACTTCACACGTAATCCTCCATGCGATAAACGAGCTTTAATAATACCAAAGCCTTTTGCATTGGAATTACCAGAACGCCCTTTTACTTCTTGTTCACTATTTTTATCCTTTTCGTAGGTAATCTCCATATCACTAGGGTAAGAAATTCCTGCGTGATTGCCAGCAGCATCCAATTGATAGGTTGCATTATCTGCTACTCGAATACGGTAGTCTGCATGAGAACCATGTAAATTGACTTCTTTAAATCCATTTTCTAGATAATCAATACTTGCACCCCCATGAGAGAAGTCGAAATCTACCGATTTCCCTATTTTATCAATATCATATTGCGTATGTTGGGCTTCAGAAAAAATGATATTAACATATTCGATTTCAAAATCATCATGTCTACTATCTGCTCGCAATTCTCCAATATCGCCCATCTCGAAGTTCGTATGTCGAGAATCTAAACGTAGTAAATCAATTTTATCTATATCAATAGTACAATGCGCTGTTTCCAAATCTGATTTACCAATTGTTTTAAATCGAATATTAGAATGGCTCAAGTCCGCATTTAATATTTTAGCGGCTATAATTGTCCCGTTAGAATGTGCCAACTCTAAGTCTAATTCCCCTTCAAATCCTTCTGCGGTAATGTTGCCATGCGCAATATCTATCGCAGCATCGCCTTTCAAAACAGCAATATCGGTATTTCCATGTTTATTAGAAAGATCTAATCGAACAGTTGTTGGCATATATACATCATAATTGATCGCATAGTCATTTCCATTATTCCAATTATTCCATCCCCACCAGGAGGATTTTTGAGATTCAATCTCTGTTTCTGCTCTCACATACTCTCGACCATTCGCAAAATCAATAGCAATTCGATCAAAGATGGGTTGCGCTTCTTTTTCAGAATCTGCCCGAACAATTACCGTAACTGATATTTTAATTCGGTTTTTATCCCACGTTTTGATCTCTACCTGCCCGAATTTATTGTCTATTTCTAGTTCTCCATCGCTGGTAATATCAAACTCTTTTTTAATTGTTTTTGTGTAATCTTTGCGGTTGTCGGCAAAGCTGTTTATTGCTACACTACTCAATAGCAGTAGCAAAACCCCTTTAAATATCCAATGTTTCATGTCTTTATATTAATAGATGTCAGAAGTCAGAAGTGCGGTGCTGTCAACGGCTTCAATCTGACATCTGACAGAAAATTCAAATTTTCAGTCTGACATCTGACTTCTCCTAAATAGTTATAATTTCTTCCTCGTTGGTTGATTCTTGTTCAATTTCCTTGCTTTCCAAAACTTCTTCCAAAATCAATAACTTCGTTTTATAATTATTAATAATGGCATTGATAACAGCTTCTTTTTTGCCTTTGGGGACTTCTTCTAAATCTTTCTGTAATAATAACAACCAAGTATCTAGTTCGTTTAAATCTTTCTGTAAGAGCGTATCTTTATTCTCCGAGTAAGCCGCTAATTGAGCCAACTTATAATTGACTTTGTTGGTATAATATTGTTCTACTTCCCCATATTCTGACGAAATGACGGCTAAGCCTTTAACAGCTACTTGTTTTGGAGCGAGTTGCCAACCAATCGCTATTCCCATCCCAATCAACACCGTAACGGAAGCAGCGATACTTAAGTAACGACGTATATTAAATCTTTTAGCAGGCGGCTTCGGCAATTGTTTTTCCAATTTTTCCCAAATCATTTTGTTGGGAACTGCTTGGTCAAATTCCGCTCTATTGTTTCGTATAAATTGTTCGAGCTTATCTTTCTTCATGGCGAAAAAATTTAGTGAGGAAGGAGGATTGAGGAGTGAAGAGTTTCAGAGGTTGGCACCGAACGTGCCTTGTCAACGTCTGAAACTCTTCACTCTTCCTTCTTCACTCTTTCAATATTTCTTTTAACTTCTTTTTGGCTCTGCTGTATTGAGATTTAGAAGTAGCTTCTGAAACGTTTAGGATTTCTCCAATTTCTCTATGATCGTAGCCTTCTAATAAATAGAGGGTAAAAACGACCCGATAGCCATCTGGCAAACGCTGTACAGCAGTATTAATAGTATGGACGTTAAAGGCAAGATCTGTCACTTCTTCTTCCTCTTCAATGATCGTATTTGTATAATGATCTTGCAATTCTTCAATTTGTAAACGTCTTTTCTTTAAAAAATTAATACAATTGTTAATAACTATTCTCTTAATCCAGGCACCTATAGAGGATTCTTGCTTAAAGCTATGGAGTTTTGTAAACACATCCAAAAAAGAATTTTGCAACAAATCTTCCGCATCCAGCTCATTCTTAACCATACGCAGGCAGATATTGTACATAGCCTTCGAGTAAAGGCTGTATAGTTCAAACTGTGCCTGTCGGTCTCCCTTCTTACAGTCTGCAATGATATCAATGTGGGTGTCGGTATATTTCAATAGATTTATAGGTGCATTTCTCTATAAGGAAAGACAAGGTTGTTTTTAAAAGGGTTGCATGTTCGTGGAATTTAATTAAAATTTGTCAAAAATAACTATTTAGAATAGAGAGCAGAGAAGCGAGAACAGAGAAGGGGCCGTGCTAAATAGAAAGTAGAACCTCAAACTTATAAAGTCAGACATACAGTGTGGAAGCTACCTCTAGATTTGTAATAGCCAAATAGCTATTTCGGTTGTAATCTCTATTCTGAATAAAGACAAAATTTCTATCTTTAAGGCATGAAAAAATTAGTAACGACTAATCGAGGTATTTTTAACGTCCGAGTATACGGCAAAAAAGGCAATCCTCCTTTAATATTACTGCATGGTTGGCCACAAACGAGTTACTGTTGGCACCATGTAGCACCTTACCTTGAAGCATTTTACGTAATCGCTCCCGACCTAAGAGGCATGGGCGATAGTAATCGTTCGCTAGACATTAAGTTATATGAAAAGGATGCGATGGCAAAGGATATATTCGCCATTGCAGATACAATGGGAATCAACCAATTTTTCTTAGCAGGACATGATTGGGGCGGAGCGATTGTCCAAGAAATGACCATTCTACATCCACAGCGGATTAAAAAATTAGTCATTTTGAATATGGTCATTATTAATAATGCTATTGGTCAAGCCAAAGCAGCGGAGGTATTGGTGAAATATTTATTTCGCTCTTCTTGGTATCAATTTTTCATGAGTATCAAAGAATTCCCAGAAGCCTTATTAGCAGGGAAAGAAGATATTTGGGTGCGTTTTTTCAGTCGAGGTATCAGCAATCCTATTCCAGAAGATGCGATTGAAGAATATATACGCTGTTATAAAATCCCTAACACGATTACTACTGCTGCTAATATATATCGTACCATTCCTACTGACCGAGCAAGATGGAAAAAATATGAAACGATAACGGTGGACGTACCTACCAATATTATTCATGGTATTCAAGACCCTGTTATTATTAAAGAATATGTAGTGGGTATAGAAACCTGTTATTCGGATGTGGCAGTGACTCATTTAAAAGGTGGGCATTTTATTTTGGATGAACAGCCTAAAGAAGTTGGAAGTGCTATGAGCAAATTTTTTCTTAAAAAATAAAAAAATGGGTAGAATAGGAACAAAATTCAGTCGCAAGTATAATAGATATAAATTCAGTAAACTTATTAATTTTAGAGAGGCGAAACTTGCTAAAGCAAGATTAGAGAGAGTTGCCCCTGAGTTAGGAGATTATTTATCACGCAACAAGGATGACCCAAATCATAAGTTTTATTCAGCTGTACAAAACCAAGTGTCTTATTTCGCAGAAGAAGCATCTATCCTTAAAGACTTTACAGCATACTACGATGCAGTGGTCAAAGTAGAGGACAGTTATATGCCTGGCTATCCTCCGTTAAGTCCCTTAACAAATTCTTACTTTACCTATTGGGCTTTTTGTGATTATCAATTTGGTATGGACAAAGAAACGGTTACCTCCATCTTCCATGATATAGTCACTGCCCGACATTTTGATAAAACAGTACTAGCAGCACTGACCAATCTTTCTACCTCTTGTATGCGGTTTTATAAACATTTAGGGGTCGAGGGTAATTTTATCGTTTTGCAAGATATTGTAACAGGAAAAACCTTTCCTAGCAGAAGTAGTTCTGGTTCTCAGGGGGCAAAAGATCAAATTTGGTTGACCCGATTAGTTCCTAGTTTAGACGGTATTAATGATTATCATATTTCTCTTACAACTCCTTACATTATCATTAATTATCCTGAAAAAGAGTGGCTTGCTTTTTTTGAAAGACAAGGCATCCATAAGGGACTGGCAGATTATGAGCAGCGTTATTATGAGTTTATGAAACATCCCAAAAATTACGTCTATTGGCATGATTATATTATGGATGGCTTTTTTAATTATACCTCAAACTATATTTTACTAACAGGTATTCCTGATATTAAAGGTAGCAAGCCGCATGAAATGACAGATGATTAGGGGTTGATTGATTAAATTATAAATTAATTGAAATGAAAAATATATTCCTACTATTTTTGTCTCTACTAATCATTAGTTCTTGCGATTTTCCAGAACACTATTTCTCGAACGCCCCTGACTGTACAACATTATCAATAACTAATTCATTAAGTATAGATAATCAAGCAACTATTAAATCTAATCTTGCCAATAAGCAACCAAAAGAGTTTAGGTACTTTTTTAAAACCTTCTTAGAAGAAGGGAATACTACCTACATGATTACCAATTTCAGAAATGAAGCAGCTTGTTTTGATGTAAAAGTATTGGTCAATCAGTGGGATAAACTAGCAGGTATGAGACGAGCAAATGGTGTTGCTTATCCAAAAGAATTATATGATTTGACTTGGGATTTGAGCATTGTTAATGGGCAAGAAGAAATCGTTTATTTAGATATGCACCGTATTATTGATTGATAAGTCTTTCAAAATTAATTAAATGAAACTCAGCGAAATTTATATTTATCCTATTAAATCTTTAGGGGGTATTCAATTGTCCACAACAAAACTAGACATTAGAGGTCTGAAAAATGACCGACGGTTTATGTTGATTGACGATCAAGGTATATTTATGACCCAAAGGACGGTTCGGCAAATGGCTTTATTAAGAACTGCAATAGAAGGAGATAGATTGATCGTCTGGCATAAAGACCAACCTAAAAATATTTTAGCTATCCCAAATCAGCCTACCTATTTCTCTAAAGAAGTAACTGTTGATGTCTGGGAGACCGCCAGTATAACACAGGTGATGCCAACCGCCATTAACCAGTGGTTTCAGCATCAATTAAAAACAGATTGCCAATTAGTCTATATGCCTGATACCGCAGAACGCCGAATGAAAGAAAAATATAGTGCTGCTAAAAACTTGGTCAGTTTTGCAGATGGTGCCCCTATTTTAATTACTGGACAAGCAAGTTTGGACGACTTAAATAACCGCTTAGAAAGTCCTGTTTCCATGAATCGGTTTCGACCGAATTTAGTCTTTACAGGCGGCACTGCTTTTGGTGAAGACGACTGGAAAAGCGCAAAAATTGGCAGCCAATCTTTTACAATTACGCATCGTTGTGAGCGTTGTAATGTACCCAATATTAATCAAGAAACAGCAGCAATTGTCAAAGAACCGAATCGGACTTTAGCTACTTTTAGGCGGTTTAATCAGGAAATTTATTTTGGTATAAATGCTGTTTGGGAAGCGCATTTATCTGGAGGCGTTGGGGAACTTAAGGTCGGAGATATTGTGTCTGCAAAGTAAGATTGATGGAAATAGAGCTAACGTAATTTGACCTCTCTGAGGCCTCGAACACAGCGTGTTCGCATTACGTTAGTTGTAAATAGGGTCATGAATCGACCTCAGAGAGCTAACGTAATTTGACCTCTCTGAGGTCTCGAACACAGCGTGTTCGCATTACGTTAGTTGTAAATAAGGTCATGAATCGACCTCAGAGAGGTCGCATTATTTTAATTGTACAGGTCGAATAAATTTAGTTTGCTGGTCAGTTATTAGCGCCCTCTTGCTGGTGAGGACATTTTGTCCGCAACCTTTATGTGGCTTGCCTCTGGCAAGTGTTCATTCGAATAAAACTCGCCAGAGGCGAGCGAATAAAAGTTGCGGATTACAAATCCTCACCAGCAGATAAATTTCCAAATGGATAAGCTTGTCGAAATTAGCGTCTTAGCTGATTTAACCCCTCAATAGTTTCATAAAACTCTGTCATCGTTTCTTCAATGATTGTAGCGACAGATTTCACGGAGTCAATACGACCCGCAACTTGCCCTGTCAAAGCAGCACTTGCTTCCATATCTCCTCCAAAATATAAATCTTGCACATTGGAAAACAAACCTCGGTAGTCAATACTTTCTTGACGTTCCAAAGCAGTTGTACGCTCCGTCCGAAGTACCCGTAAGGCAGGGCTACTAAATTGATTGATGATTAAAGTATCTTGGTCAGAAGCATTGAAAATAGCCTCCTTCCAATTTTGATGAACAGGAGATTCTGCACAAGAAACCATTCGAGTCCCCATTTGTACGCCTTCTGCACCTAAAGCAAAAGCTGCTGCCATACTGCACCCGTCTGTAATACCACCTGCGGCAACAATTGGTACATTTACTTTTTTGGCAATCATCGGTAAAAGCACCATACTCGCAACCCCTCTTGGATTTTTAAATCCTCCTCCTTCCATGCCTTCCACCACCAAGCCGTCAACGCCAGCTTCAATCGCTTTCATAGCTGCTTTGAAACTGGGTACAACATGAAAAACGGTTAACCCTGCTTCTTTTAAAGGGCCTACAACTTTTGCTGGATTACCTGCGGAAGTGGTTACAAACTTTATGCCCTGGTCAATTACAAATTGAACAATATTTGGGTCACGGACAAAAGCAAGGGCTATATTTACACCAAAAGGCTTATCGGTAAGCGAACGCATTTTTTGAATCTCCTTTTTGATATTTTCCAATTCACCCGAAGAGGTTTCAATGATCCCTAATCCGCCTGCATTAGAAACCGCAGAGGCTAATGGAGAACGAGCAATCCAGCCCATCGGTGCTTGAATGATTGGATAGTCAACTCCTAAAAGTTGTGTCAATTTGTTGGTAATAGGTTTTATCATGTTGATATAGTATTAAAATTTTTGATAGATGTTTTTCTGCAAATCTAACTATTTATATACAGTTTGTCAGATACTCATAGCCCTAACGATTACCCATATCTTTTTAATTAGTTGCTGGTGAGCATTTGTAATGCGCAATCTCTATTTTTCTCGCCTCTGGC